>JAWNZC010000178.1:197500-242500 GCA_035771165.1 Paragorgia papillata | reverse complement strand
ATATTTTAATTTTCTAGCTGACGTTGGACAACATGAAGATGAAAGAGTAAGTCTTTATTGGGACGAGATTTTTAAAAGGTTTTATTTGTATTTTTATGGTTGATATCTGTTATGACTTGTGCAATATTTAACGTGTGCAATGAAACCAAATGATGTTTGCTTCTATTTCTTATTTATTTATTTATTTATATGTTTATTTATTTATTTGTTTGTTTACTTATTTTTATTTATTTATATTTATTTATTTATTTGTCTATATATTTATTTGTTTGTTTGTTTGTTTGTTTGTTTGTTTGTTTGTTTGTTTGTTTGTTTGTTTATATTTATTTATTTATTTATTTTTGTTTGTTTGTTTGTTTGTTTGTTTGTTTGTTTGTTTGTTTGTTTGTTTGTTTGTTTGTTTGTTTGTTTGTTTGTTTGTTTGTTTATTTATTTATTTGTATTTATTTATTTATTATTTATTTATTTTTGTTGTTTTTTTTAATTTGTTTTTTCTATTTATTATTATTGTTGTTGTTGTTGTTATTATTACTATATTTATTATTTATTTTCTTTATTAAAGCGCTCTTCGTCGTGATTGTGTCGTTCGCCTGAACGCAGCTGGTATGTTGAAGACAGGTTTAAACTCCGACGTAACTCAGGTAGGAACCGTACTAGTAGTTCGTAGACTAGTTCCTAGTCCTCTTTTCTCTCGAACGTATTTTGGTGACATCACAGAATAGGGCGAGAGGACTAGAGGAAAATGTTCATCTTTATCTATCATGAATCCTGCTGGAGCTCGGATTCTTTAATCTTTATGAACGAGTGCACTTAAACAAACTTCTTCTTGAGAGCAGACAGCAAACGAGTAGGTTTCTTTATTTTACATTACGTTAAAAGGTTGTTACATACGAGGATTTATAAAGTAGTGTTCGGCGTAGGAAGTGATTGTGTTGAAACACATTTATACAAATCGAAATATGCTATTTTAACGTTTCGGCAGTAGACCAACCTTGCTATATGATGTTATAAAGAATTGTGCAGACCGACGTGAGTGTTATCTGCCTTGGTTTTCCGCCAAATGGCCGTTTGGTGCCTGTATAAGTTGGGGCCAGTTTTGGGGCCAAGCAAAACATTTTATTCCAGGCCTCTCACAATTTCGGTCTGCCGCTCGACGTTAAAAAGAGAGGCCTGGGAGGGCTAGTTCGTATCTTTTGAAACAGCTTAGGTGGAATGAGTTATATTCTTATTATTTTTTTTAAGTTTTTCATTTCTTTTTTTTTTCTTTTTCTAAGCACGCCATGTTGCTTCCTGTTCTCGTTCATCATGTACGTTATCATCTCAGTCTTCAAACTTTTGACAGCAAAATTGGTTACGAGTTCAAAGACAGGACGCTTTGTCAGGTGGGGCTTTTGTTGCTAAGCAATGTAGCAGCTCATCACGAGCCTTCCTAGTGCTAACGTTTATCAACCAACTCTCATCTAGGTTAACCCTTTCATGTGCATCGTTGTTGTTGAACAACTTTATCTTTTCACTCTGTCTAACGCCAGACGATTTTACTCGTCAAGGAGAGAAGTCTCGGAGAGCCATGCGTGAAAGGATTAAAGGGATTGGCAATAAAAATTAAGTTTGTCTAATTTGAAAGAACTCATAAAATTGTAATAGAAGATCCTTTCGTATCTTTCTGCGTTTTCAAGATATTTCAATTTGTTTGATATGTAAATGAGATGGTCTCTGACGTCAGGAGTGGGGTAAAATATTTTCATACAGAGCAAAATCACTTACATATCTAACATGAAATATTCAGTGTCGCAAGGAGTTTTTATGTGCACAGTTTCAAATGATTTCGCTGAACAAACTTAGAGATATAACTGGTTTTGTTACATGTGAAAATATTTTACCCCACACCTGACGTCAGAGACCATCTCATTTACATATCAAACAAATTGAAATATCTTGAAAACGAAGAGAGATACGAAAAAGTTGTAAAACATGTTCTATTACAATTTTATGAGTTCTTTCAAATTAGACAAACTTAATTTTTAGTGCTATTGCCCTTTAATGGAAGTTGTAGCAACTCTCATACAAACTTTTGTGAACCAACTCTCATCGACTTCCACCGAGTCTCATCTTCGTTTAACCAGGAGCAACGACAGTCGTAACGATTAACTCTCATACAAACTTTTGTCTGCTAACTTTAATCCACTCTTACCCTTCTTTGACCAAGCTTTGGCTTAAGAAAATCATGAAATTTTCTTTCCCTCTTTCTCTTAGCTGTTACTTATATATATTTTTGCATTTTTTAAACGTCTTAGCTTGCTCTTACCCATCCTTCGTATTGCATGAACTACGGGACAAACCCGGACCACGCCAGAAATACGTTGTCTAACTCCGGCGTGAAACAGCCTTGTTACGGTGACAAGAGAATCCGTTTTAGGCATGTTAAGAAAAAGGGTGAGTAGGAATCAGTGATCGATCCAGCTTTATCTGGTAGGGGGGGGGGGGGGTGCTGCAGGGGTGGATCTAGAATTTTTTTAACGTTAGTCAAACCATTCCTAGGGGGTCCGGGGGCATGCCCCCCGGAAAATGTTTTAAATTTGGACCTCTGAAATGGCATTTCCTGCATTCTGACGGTACTTTGAAGAAAGATTTAAAAGTTTTAAATTGTGTTTTCAATAGCGCATTTTATCAAACCTGGAAGGTGTCAAATAAATTTAGGGATAAAGTGGACGTTTTATTATGAATTTTATTAGGGATATCACAAGGAAGCTAGACATGTGATTGACATTTTCAGTGAAATCCACGTCGCATCCCACTGCAGCAAGGCACTAATTGAGTAATTGGCACCCCCCTGCACCCCCTTGGCCAAGGGCCAGGGGGGTGCGCACCCCCTGCACCCCCTGTAAATCCATCACTGGTAGGCATGGAGTATTGTGGGCAGTGAAAAACTTTGTAGTTGTAGCTTCGTTTGTGTTTACAATTTATATAAGCAAAATCTATGTTGCTCTTTTCATTTGGATATAATGATAATAAATTGAAAAAAGAAATAAGGATAAAAATTATTTCACGTTATTTTCGTAAAATTATATCGTCGTTTTACGGTCTAATTTCTTGTTGTTATAGGAATTGTTCATCTTATTGAAATCATGACTAAACTACAAGACTTGGAGGGCAGTCAATCTTTGTAAGTTCTGTTCTTGTGACTTAGTGTGTTATTTTTGCTACTACTACAAGTGCCACCACCACTACCAACCTTTATACTACCATCACCACTATTACCACCGCCACCATTACTAGTATCACTACCACCACCACTACCACCACCACCACTACTGCCACCACTACTACAACCACCACCACTACTACAACCACCACCACTACTGCCACCACTACTACCACCACCACTACTGCCACCACCACTACTACAACCACCACCACCACTACTACAACCACTACTACCACTACTATTACTACCACCACCACCACTACTACCACCAACACTAACACCATTACTACAACCACCATTACTACTACTACCACTACCACTACCACTACTACCACCACCACTATTATTATTACTACCACCACTACTACCACCACCAACTACCATCACTACTGCAACTACCACTAATACTACCACCATTACTATCACCACCATTACTATCACCACCACTACCACAATTACTACTACCACCATTACTACTACCACCATTACTACTACCACCACCACTACTATTACTACCACCACCAACAACAACTACCACCACTACTGTAAGTACCACTAATACTACCACCATTACCATCACCACCACCACCACTACTGCAACTACCACTAATGCTACCACCACTAATACTACCACTAATACTACCACCATTACTATCACCACCACTACCACCAAGAGTATATAGTGTAACTTTGCTAAACCCCGATATTCACACTTCTTTTCTGTTCATTCTCCTAGCATTCAACACAACGAAAGACTGGAATTTCTTGGTGACGCTATTCTGGAGTTTATTTGCACGAGCCATCTTTTTTTCTTATTTCCAGAAATGCCCGAGGGAGGACTGGTTACGCATCGTTCTTCTTTAGTCCAAAACAGGCATCTGGCCTGCGTTGCCAAGGTAGCCAACATTCAGTATTTTTAACACGAATTCTCATATTTGTACGAGAAGCAGTGTTTCGATCAACGACTGGATCAAGCAACCTATATATTTGGGTGAAGGAAAATTCGAGTGTAGAATATATACATTTTAAGACCAGACCGGGACCAGTTGCGAAAAATGCAACTACACAGGCCTTCCGGCAGGAATTGAACCCACTATATATTTGGGTCACGCGCAGTGGTTTGATCTGATATCAAACACCGAGAAGTATGTTGAAGGTAAAGCCGAGGTTTTTTAACCAACTTCGAGGTGTTTTGATATCAGATCAAATACAACTTTCGAGTGTTTGCTATAGCTTCTTAAATGAATGAGTATTTTAAGAGAAATTTGAGGTAAAAGTTGGCTTAATTTATGCAAGTGCTTGATCGCATATCCAAGCTTTATCTCGGTACTGATTTCATTTGTTTCTATTTCATGAATTATTTATGAGATTGAGAATGCTTTATCCGGTTCTTGTGACTTCCTTGCCTTTCTTCGTCGCCTCCAGAATTTCTTAATTCAGAATTTAACAGCCGAGTACCGTAAACTCGTTACTTTCGGAATTAGCAGCAGCCTTTAGGGATCGCTACTTTAAGGGGGGTCGTTACTTTAGGGGTGCTAAAGTCGTTATCTTTTACACCGGTACACGCTCTATTTCCTATATAAAAGACGCAAATTACTATCAACAATTGTTGCTAAAACAGGATTTATTTGTGTGTATTACATTAATTACAACTTTTGGGGGTAGCTATTATCGGGATTTACTAAGAGCCGTTCAATTTTACTGTTACTGTCAGGGGGGTCGTTACTTTCGGAACTTTACGGTATTACTATAGCAGCATATCAGATGGAACTTTATAGTCAGTTTCAGCTTGCTTTTGAAATTCGTTTGTCAACATTCGTTGGAAGGTTGGGAACTTGGTACGGGAAGTTCGTTGTAAAGTTCGAATTTAATAAGCTTTGAATTGAATTCCTTTGGTAAAATCACGGAGAAGTAGATTATTTGTTGTATAGAATATAATAATAGATACTTGGTTAAGCAGAAACAAATTGCCGACTTAAATTTGTATCTACCTCGCAACGTAGTTCGGAACATTGCAACGTAAGTTCGGAATGTTCATTTCAATTATACGTATCGGATTTCAAAAGCAAGCTGAAACGGACTATAACCCTTTTTCGTCAGTGGGGTTTCCCTGTGACCAGTAAAATCGTCTGGTGTTAACCAGAGTAAAATACCCAAGACTCAGAGCACTGCACTAGCACCGCAGGGTCGCGGGTTTAATTCGTATAGCCGGAAGGCCTTGATGTTGTATTTTTCGCAACTGGTCCCGGTTTGGTCTTATAATGTATATATTCTACACTCGAAATTTTCCTTCACCAAAATTACCTAAAATACATAAGAATCGAGAGTCCGATGCTGCCCAGAAAGAATTAATGTATATTTTTTTTGTTTTTAAGAAACTTGACTTGGATGCATTTATGCAGTTTTCGCACGGGTAATGTCGGCGAACGTAGATTAAAATTATGTTTGCTTTATCTCTAAGAGCTTCTGAAAGTGATAAAGAATGGATTTTTCAGTTTTTCTGTATTTCATTTTCGTTTTAGACCGGATCTTTGTCACGAAGAAGATATGGACCACGCTATGGCAAATTGCTTGGAAGCGATACTTGGTATATGCCAGCTTTAGATTTTTAGTCAGCTTTAGACTGTATTTAATTTTTATATATTTTTTAATCACAGGAGCCATTTATTTAGACTCAGATGTGAACACTGTGAGAAAAGTGTTTTGCCAACTTGCTTTCGATGAAAGTGTAAGTATTTGAGATATTGAAGTGTTGCGATGCGATGCGGTGTGGTGCGGTGCGGTGCGGTGCGGTGTGGTGTGCTACTGCTGGTGCTTCTGGTAGTGGTAGTGGTACTGGCGCTGCTGGTGGTGCTGCTACTGGTAGTGCTGCTGGTGGTGGTTGTGCAGTGTGGTACGATGCGATGCGGTGCGGTGTGGTGCGGTGTGGTGTGGTGTGGTGTGTGGTACGGTGTGTTGTGGTGTGGCACGGTGTGGTGTGGTGCCGTGTGGTGCGGTGCGGTGTGGTGCATTGCGGTGTGGTGTGCTGCTGCTGGTGCTTCTGGTGGTGGTAGTGGTACTGGCGCTGATGGTGGTGCTGCTGCTAGTAGTGCTGCTGCTGGTGGTTGTGCAGTGTGGTACGGTGTGGTGCGATGTGGTGTGGTGTAGTGGGTTGAGTTGGCTGCGCTGTGTTGCTGTTGTGTGTGTTGTGTTGGATAGACAAATTTGAGGCCCAGACGAGTGGTCATTTTCTCATGTCTTCTTAACGACAAAATATTTTTTCTATTTTCATATAGGAACTTCGTGAGTTGTGGAGCAACCTTTCTCCTCATCCTTTGCAGGTTGGTTTCCCTCAGTATTTTATACGATAGCTTTTCTTTTATTGTACTTATATGTTACGAAACATTATCTTTATCCATGGCTAGACCCAGCAACCTAAAGGAGATCGCTCGTTCATTCCTTCTTCCGATGTTCTAAAGGTACATTAATAATTCTCGTCGTAAAACATAATTTTATATAGCCCCGGTTCAATACACCGTTATTCGACCGGGCTTGGTTTATTGGCTATAATTCTTGATACAATAAAAATATTCAGTAGCTACTCTCTTATTATACAGAACAAGTCTACTCCAGAATAGACGCTGTTTTTCTTATCATTAATAGAAACTAAACATATAGTTGAGATACCGACAGTTTTTTGAACTTCGAAAGGACATCCTCGTCCTTTTATGATTCTCTTAGAGAGTAATGGAGAATTTCTTTCTTTTTCTTTAATTCTTCAAGCGACTTGTGAAACTCGAGGAGTCTGTTGGGATTCAGTTTACTCACATCCGTCTCTTGGCCAGAGCGTTCACTCATCCGCAAGTTGGGTTCAATAATTTGACTCTGTAAGTCTTTGCTTTCTTACCCTGGTTCCAAAGGTTTTCTCCCGTAATACCATGATCGCCTCGGACTCTTTTGTTCTCCAAGGGAATGTAAACCTCGTATTTCCCTCATTGCTCGTGCAAGAGGGACATTTTCCCTTTTGTCTTCTTCTAATTTTCCCGTGCATGTTGATGAGGGAAAATTAGAAGACAAAGAAATCTTTTGTCTTCTTCTAAATTTCCCGCTTGCATATATTTTCCCTCATCAACATGCGCGGGAAAATTAGATGCAACTTCTCTGATCAACCGTGTAAATTTCCTGTCGGTAAGATTCTCAAAGTTTTCCTCGGCGATCATAGTATTACAAAGTGATAACATGACTTGAGGGAAATTAGCGATTAAATTTCCCCTTTGCCTCGGGAAGATTTGTAAAAGTCCTCGGACTTTCACAAATCTTCCCTCGGCGGCGGGGAAATTTAATCGCTAATTTCCCTCAAGTCATGTTATTACTTATAATAATTTCATAGCGGTAAGACAGGAAAGAAGAGAAAACTTTTGGTAGGAAACGGTACGAACCTCACTTTCATGTAATTCAGGCTATATTTGGCTACAAATCTCATAGGCTAATCTGATACAGGTTTAACCAATCCTATCACTCTAGTAATAAAAAGTTTAGCGAATCAAAACTCTGTTTGAGGGTTATCCAATCAGAGATGGTGAACACGTTCTGTTCAGCTAGAATTCTATTGGAGCGGTTTGATCAATGATCGTACCTCTTCCTGCCAGAGCTTTTCTCTCCTCTCTCGCCTTAATTAGGAAAGAGAAAATCTCTGGGACAAGAGTATGGCTTTCTTGTACTGAAACGCTCATAATAATTCAAATAAGCGCCATCTTGCCAACAGGCGCGTCCTTGCGAATTAGCACACCCCTTGAATGCATTTCTTCACATAAGCTTCTGTCTTGAATAAGCAGTCAAGCGCTCCTTGAACTCTGGAATGTTTCTATTATTTCAGAGGGAATAACCAACGTATGGAATTTCTGGGAGATTCCGTCGTTCAGTGGGTGGTTACTGAATATTTATATCGCCATTTTCCTGATCATCATGAAGGACATTTAACGGTAAATATATAAGATCTGTTATTGATGGTGGTGGTTGGTGTTGGTTGGGGTGATGGTGATGATGATGGTGGTCGTGATGGTGGTGATGGCGGTCCTGGTGGTGGTGGTAATGGTCACGGTGGTAGTGTTAGTGATGGTGGTGATGGTAATGGTCATGGTGGTGGTGGTCGCGATGGTGGCAGTAGTGGTGGTGGTGACGATGATGGTGGTGGTCGTGATGGTGGTGATGGTGATGGTGGTGATGGTGGTGGTAGTGGCGGTGGTGATAGTGGTGTTCGTGATGATAGTGGTGGTGATGGTGGTGATGATGGTGGTGGTAGGTATGGTGATGATGGTGGTAGTGGTGATTGTGGTGGTAGTGGTTGTGGTGGTAGTGGTGGTGGTCATGGTGATTGTGGTGATGATCGTGGCGACGACAACGAATGTTGAGCAGGACGTGACCTACTCAATTTCCGAATAATTCAGAAACGTGAAAAATGATTTTCTTTCTTCCAGTTGCTTACTAGTGTTGTTTTCCCTGTCTAGTTATTAAGAAGTTCGTTGGTGAATCGCAACATTCAAGCTCAAGTTGCTGGCGAAATTGGCCTAAATCAATACGTAAACTTTGGTATTGGACAGGTATGGCTTTACAAATTTTTATGATGAATACGTGAGATGAATATTTGCGTTGTCTTTGCTGTCAATCACAGCGTGCGTTGTGGACGCCTCGTTATTTAATAACGTATTTTATGTTAAACTCCTTGTTAGTGTCTTCCTAAGCTACGACAAAAACATATGGCAGACTTATTCGAAGGTACCTGCTCGACGTATCCTATTTTTTCATACTTATTCTGTTTATTGCTCTAACCTTACTTAAAGGGTATTGGCAATAAAAATTAAATTTGTCCCATTTGAAAGAACCCGTCAAACGGTATAAAAAGACCTTTTGTAATTTTTCTGTATCTTTCTTGTGTTTTGAAATATTTCGACCAAAGACAGCGTGCTGTCCGCCATCTTGTTGTAATATTGGGTCTAATTAACTAGGAAATTGGTGACGTCACAAGCACGGTAAACCTGATGAAACTACTCCGTGGGTGACCAAATTTCCACGGAAGGCTTTTTAAATGTTGTGGGTCAATTTAAAATGGAAATAGCGCAACAAAATCCAGTTTCTAGCTCATAATGTCATAAGGTTGGCAAGATAAAAATTTCACTTTACCCTGCTTATGTCGTCACATGCATATGGAAAATAATTCCAAGATGGCGGACGGCATGCTGTCTTTGGTCGAAATATTTCCAAAACCAAAACAGATACGGAAAAATTGTAAAAGGTCTTCTTATACCATTCGACGAGTTCTTTCAAATGAGACAAATTTAATTTGTATTGCCAATAGCCTTCAACCTTCATCTAGCCCCGACTATATTACGTATTTCACTTGTATATCTTAACTACTTACACATTAAATCTTTTTAGTAACGATATATAATTACAATTTCTTTTATTTACTTTCAGCATTCCTGGCCGCTTTGTTTGTCGACAAAGGACTCGAACCCGTTGAAATATTTTGTAAAGTCTGTCTTTTTCCCCGGCTTCGGGTAAGAAGACATTTTTTGCAACCAAATCAACTCTGCCGTTTACCGCGAACTCACGAACGCGAGGCTTATAGTCCGTTTCAGCTTGCTTTTGAAATCCGATACGTATAACTGAAATGAACATTCCGAACTTACGTTGCAATGTTCCGAACTACGTTGCGAGGTAGATACAAATTTAAGTCGGCAATTTGTTTCTGCTTACCAAGTATCTATTATTAAATTCTATACAACAAATAACCTTCTTCTTCGTGATTTTACCAAAGGAATTCAATTCAAAGCTTATTAAATTCGAACTTCGCGACGAACTTCAGAACGAACTTCGCGAACTTCCGTACCAAGTTCCCAACCTTCCAACGAATGTTGACAAACGAATTTCAAAAGCAAGCTGAAACTGACTATAAACTATTTAATAAATGAAACTTCGTTGACACATAGGCCTGGTTTTTGTGACCACGACAAGATGAACGGCCAGAGCATCACATTAATGTTTTAAGGTTTTACACTCTTTACGTTTCTCTCTGACGAAGGGCCTTCGCTCGAAACGTTAGAAATCTGCACGTTCAATAATTTCGGCCGTACTCAAACCTTACTATATTTTGATCTGTATTTCAACACTGCCTACGCAGCACACTACTTTTACATTATATTAATGGTCTGTTTAACTTTTTAGGATGTGATTATCAATCAGGAATGGTTAGATGCCAAATCTCAACTTCAGAGTTGCTGCTTAATCCAGGCCAGACACTCTGACAGTGTTCCAGTTTACAAGTAAGAAAACACTAGTCCAATGCCATATATTCTTGAATTTTATTCATTCATTCATTCATTCATTTTTAGAGTTTTAAAGAACGTTGGTTCACCTAACATGAAATTTTATACAGGTGAGTTACGTCTAGCTAGAGTATTTTGATATTCGTGTTTTTCTTATTAAAATGTTTTTAGTTTGTTTTAACTGCTTATGGGTTTTGTTGCAGTTGGAGTATATTTCAGTGGACGAAGATTGGCTACTGGTGACGGTGATAAGTAAGTTGTTTCGTTTTTTTGCCTGTTTGTTTATTTGTTTGTTTGTTTGTTTGTTTGTTTGTTTGTTTGTTTGTTTGTTTGTTTGTTTGTTTGTTTGTTTGTTTGTTTGTTTGTGGTGGTGTTCTTGGTGGTGGTGGTGGTGGTGGTGTTGTTAGTGGGATGGTGTTAGTGGGGTGGTGTTGGTGGAGTGGTGTTGATGGGGTGGTGTTGGTGGAGTGGTGTTGATGGGATGGTGTTGGTGGTAGTGGTGTTGGTGATTGTGGTAGTGATTGTGGTTGTTTGTGGTGGTGGTGTTGGTGGTGTTGGTGGAGTTGATGATAGTGTTGGTGGTAATGGTATTGGTAGCAGTGACAATCTTCCTTTCCCTGACCACCTTCTTTCTTCTTCCAGTGTCCGTGAAGCTGAAATGAACGCCGCTCAGAAAGCTCTTGCTACAAGTAAGTCTCCCTATCATTCCACTTTCCATTTTCCTTCCTCTCACCTTTTCACTGCGTCTCTTTCAGATCACTTTCCAGAGTACGCTCGTCAAAAAAGGGTTTTATACAAAAAACACAAGAAATTAGAACATAATTGACATTTATCTGCATCTCAAAGAACACTCGCAGAATTTATCCAAATACGAATACTTTGGATAAGATTGGTTGAGATGAGTGGAGACTGTTGGGTGTTTTGGAGGCTTTGCAATCACGTTGGCGTTTTCACCGGTAAGCTGGTTTCGGCTTGAACTTCAGTATTTTACTCTGGCTATAACAAGACGGTTTTGCTTTGACATTTGCTTGTCAAAGGGAAACATTTTGTGAGATGAAGGGTTATAGCAAATTTTTTTGCCGTTTTTAAAGAGGGATGTTAGATTTAGAGCCAGGCGTAAAAAAGATCGCGTCAAAAATGTTGCGTCAAAAAAGTCGCGTCAAAAATGTCGCGTCAAAAACGTCGCGTCAAAAACGTCGCGTCAAAAAGGTCGCGTCAAAACGGTTGCGTCAAAAATGTTGCGTCAAAAGTGTTGCGTCAAAATGTTGCGTCAAAAAAGTTGCGTCAAAAAGGTCGTGTCAAAAAGTTCGTTTGCTATTGATTCTGCACTAACGGAATCCTAGGAGTCGTACCCCCCTGATTCCAAATCCTGTGTGGGGTCATATATTTGTTACCAGCGTTTTGTGACACAATGGTATTAGCATTAGATTGTAGAAATGTGTGCTTATTGTTTTTCTACGATAATTTTACAATGTAAAATGTAAATGTAGTGTAATTTTTTAATCAAATATTTTCAAGATTTTGTACAAATATTAGTTGTAACTATTATGTAAGTGATGTGAAATCAGAAACGTATTTGAATTGTGTAATATTGTGCAATAAATACGCAGTAAAGAGTAGGTAGGAATATTCTTCCTCGTTGTAGAACTTTCTTTCGTTTGTAGGTGATTTAATCGCCGTATATTTGAATACCATACTTCACTGACTTCAGTGACTTATAGTCAGGTATTTGCACTTTCCCTCCTGTTAAAATACATTGGCAATATAAATTAGTTTGTCTACTTTGAAATAACTTGTAAAATTGTAATGGACGACCTTTTAAAACTTTTCTGTATCTTTCTGATCTGCTTGGAACATTGTTTTCGGTTTTGGAACACTATTTTCTGTGCTTCCCTCAATGTCTGCCATTTAGCACGACACTCACCAACTTCACTCATGCGTATCAAGTCATTTTCAAGTCAAACCGTGTTTAGATGAATCAGATTGGAGACATTCAAGTCGATCCTTGCTTGTATCTCAAGTCAATCCACTCCACTCCTGCGTGGATTGACTTCAGCCATCCGTTTCGATCAGATCGAAAACTTTCAATCTTCTGCATGTAAACACAACAAGGAGAAACAACATGCGAGATTTGACTTGAACACTCAATCCACTTCATGTAAGCAGAGCCTTAATATATATGTAAATTATGTTTGATATGTGAATGAGATGCTATCTCAACCTCGTACCCAGGGTCTTATCTTCGCTCGCCGCCCGATAAGACCCTGGGTAGGAGGTTGATGCTCTCTGACGTCATAACCAGGGTACAGCATTTTTATGCATTACAAAATCACTGGTATCTTCACGATTGCTCAACGTGAAATATTTAGTGTCACAAAAATTTTTAGTATGCACGGTTTCAAGTGATTGTGTTGAACAAACTTGGAGATATACTGAACTGAGGTTTGCTATGTGTGAAAATGTTCTGCCTTGGTTATGACGTCAGAGACCATCTCATTTACATAAATAAATTGAAATATCTCAAAAACGGGAAAAAATACGGAAAAGTTGTAAAAAATCGTCCTTTGCCATTTCACGAGTTCTTTTAAATTAGACTAACTTAATTGGCCATTTCCCAAAAGAGTCGCAGACTGGCGACGGGTTAGGAACGCTAGGGTGCTTGGGATAGTTTGGAGGGACAGATTCATTCAACCTCGTACCCAGGGTCTTACGGAGGTAAGACCCTGGGTACGAGGTTGAGATTCATTGTGCTTACGCTATCAAGCATGAAATCTGTCCCTCCAAACGATGTGTTCTAATATTTTCTCTACTACCACACGCGCAAGCTGTTACATACCTGCAAGCAAGTTGCTACAAGGCTGTTCAACAGGCTGTCACCCTCGTGTGTTCGCGCTGGCTGTCCCAGTCTGTTAACATGTCTGTAACAGGTTGTTGACAACTTGTAACAAGGCTGATGACTCCAACAGACTGATGACAAGTTGTTCCAACAACCTGTTACCGCTCTGCACTTAACAAGTTGTTAACAGGTTGATGCTAACAAGGTTGTAGCAGCTTCTTGAATGAACAGCATTGTTACAACCTGTTAACAGCCTTGCTACAAGCCTGTTGCGAACACATCCTGTTGACAAGCTGGGTATACCACACATTGCTTTTCCCAACACTATATTTACACTATACATGCATTCAGTGAGTTACTCTGAAGTTAATTCACTTCATTACTGTATTATTAAACTACTGTATACACCATCCCGTCTTTACTCTTAAATATTTCTTTGGTAAGAAATGGTAGAGGGCATCGTTCCCGAAGAGCTTCGAAATATTGTTAGCCTCAAGTGTCTTCTACTAACATTTCCTCTCTATTCTTACACTTCTTCCTGCTCTTGTGGTGCTTCTGCTCCGGTCATCAGCTTCTTCATGGTCAAATACAGATCATTTTCTTCCGACATTGAAAGAACAATGGCACTACCAGCTATCGCACAGCCGGCCAAAGCTTCGTCCATCGGAACGTACGCGTTACTCTCACGATTTTTAAACTTCAAGTTTTCGTAATCTTCACTGTTCTCATAATCATCATCGTTCTTGTAATCTTGGCTATTCTCATAATCCTGATCATTCTCATAAGTTTGGTCATTCTCGTTTTGCAGGAGAATGCCAGTAATAGCCGGACGGTTTGCTTTTAAAGGCACCTTTGGTTTCATAGGAACTTCTTCGTAAGGATGTGTATTCCTCCTGGGAAAGCCTCTTATACTCTGGTATTCGCTCTCGATTGGTGGTTTTACGTTCATGGTTGTGTCGTTGGCGGGGATGTTTTTCAGGTGTTTCGTTCTGTAGCGCAGTAAAACGAGACCCAGGGCGAGCAACACGATGGCGCACAATACAGACATGGTTATCGTCGCGATTTTGTACTTGTGGGATTCTTTTTCGGAGGTGCTTTTAGGGCGGATGGCCATGTTCGCTTTTGCGTTTATGGTTGGTGTAATTTCTGACGTTGGGACTGAATATGAGAAAAAAATATTATTTTAGCTTGTTCTAAATTATCTTTAATTTTTATTTTTTTCTCTCTTTCCTTTTTTCTCTTATTTCTTTCTTTACTGTTCTCATTCATTTCCATGTCATCTCCTTTCTATTTATCTCATTTTATACTCTCTCGCATTTTCTTCCTCTTCTCGTACCTTTCATTTCATTTTCTTTCCTTTCCTTTCCTTCTCTCTCTTTTCATTTTCTTTCCTTTCAAGTTGACAACGTCCATGTTTGTTTTCATCCAAGCAATAGTCCATTTCAGAATAAGATATTTGTTGTTGGTGTTGTTCTTGTTGTTATTATTGGTAGTGGTGGTGTTATTGGTGGTGGTGTTCTTATTGGTGTTGGTGTTGTTGTTAGTGGTGGTGGTGGTGGTGTTATTGGTGGTGGTGGTGGTGGTATTTTGGTGTTGGTGGTGGTGGTGTTATTGGCGGTGTTGTTTATTGGTTGTGGAGGTGGTGGTGGTGTTGTTATTGCTGGTGGTGGTGGTATTATTGGTGGTGGTGTTGTTATTGGTGTTATTATCATTACTATTATATTACTATACCTTTATTGCTATGAGCCACTTCAAAACTTCTTCCTGCAGAATAAGTATACGAATATTGATCACCAATTACCACTACCATGACCCCAAAGGTGGTACCATCCTGGTGGTACAATGTAGTGACACCATGCTTTGTCACCTCCGTAGTCACCCCACACCAAGTACTACCCTCGGACGTCTTCCAGGCTAGGTTGTTAAGTAGTATACCATTCATGACCAAACCTCTAGTCGCCGAGCACGTGATCACAATATTTAGAAACCGCGAGTCTTGTCCTTCAGTCGGAACGAAGAGACTGTAGTATGGTAGAAACTGGTTTACTGCCGGCAGGTTGGTCATTGAGGATCCCGCGTTGTTGCACCTGTTTTGACCACGCCCTAAGCACGTGGTCAGTGAGAGATGGGTGTTGTATAGGGTAGCCATACAATACGGTGAACAAGAGACGAGGGTTGGAGTGCGTGGTTGAACTACGAAATCCACCACCTGGCCAACACCTAGCTTCGCCGTTATCCCATCCTCCAAAAGAACAACTGTGTTCTCAGTTGCGCTCGTTACACGAAGTACACCACCCTGCATTGAATGACTTTGCCCACTGTAGACGATATACTGCTGACCCCAATGTTCTGACGGCCGGTAGCTGGTCTACAACGAGACCACAGTTCGGAGCACGCTTTGACAACGCGCAACTCGCGCCCGAGAAAACAGCCACCGGTTTATCCGTGATCACGCGCACCCCTGAGAGATCGTGACGGCTTCTCACGTAAAACGTTTGAACTTCGTTTAACGAAAAACGCAAGTTATCACCACGTTTGAACACGCGTCGTTTATACGTAACACGCACGTGTTGGTTCAACACGATGGTGACGTTAGTATTGTTATACACCCCGACTATACCAAAGTTGCTATGGGAACCAGCGTATGACGTTGCGACGTATTCGAGCCCCAGCGCCCGCCGTGGCATAACCAGAAATCCGTATTGCGATTCTTGGGAGCTTGCGTTAACTTTATTTAAAGCATACACTGCGATATCCTTGTTTGCGCTAATTTCCACCCCTTTCGTTTCTATTTTGGCCTCTCGCGTCATTTGCGCGTCTTTTGGGATCTCTATTCTGACCACGTGTTCTTTCATTAAACTGTACTTCTTGTCAAATAATGAACAAGGAATTCGAACTCTGACGTCAGTGTTATCCTCCAATGCGTGTATAAAGATCTCAGACATTCCAATTTCTTCAGGTGAACGTGAGGGCGTAATGAAGGCCAATACGAAATTTTTGCCATAGTGAGTCAACATTCCTGTTAACAAAAAAAAAAAGGAGTAATCATTTTCTTATATGCTCTGATGAAGTCTCTAGTATTAGCAGGACGAAAGCTTAGCGATTAAATAATTTACATAGTGTATCCACAAACAATTTAAATTATAAAAAAATGGTTAAAAAATCAAGCTGAAAGTGAGGTAGTTTTGGAACTTGGCGGGCTTTTCATGATCATAAATTTGTTGCTCAGAATACTGAGCTCTGTCTTGGTGCCAGTCATGTGTTGACTCTGTTCAGAGTTATCAAATGGAGTGTGAAGTTCGGATAAGATCATCCACTCCTCTCGGGTATTGCCTTGCTCTTCACAAGGTTCATCTTCTGGTTCTTGTTGACTCTGAATAACAGTGCTCTTTTGGGTGGAGTGGGCAACCTTGGGTGGAGTGGGCAATCTTGGGTGGAGTGGGCAATCTTGGGTGGAGTGGGCAATCTTGGGTGGAGTGGGCAATCTTGGGTGGAGTGAGCAATCTTGGGTGGAGTGGGCAATCTTGGGTGGAGTGGGCAATCTTGGGTGGAGTGGGCAACCTTGGGTGGAGTGGGCAACCTTGCGTGGAGTGGGCAATCTTGGGTGGAGTGGGCAATCTTGGGTGGAGTGGGCAATCTTGGGTGGAGTGGGCAATCTTGGATGGAGTGGGCAATCTTGGGCGGAGTGGGCAATCTTGGGTGGAGTGGGCAATCTTGCGTGGAGTGGGCAATCTTGGGTGGAGTGGGCAATCTTGCGTGGAGTGGGCAATCTTGGGTGGAGTGGGAAACCTTGGGTGGAGTGGGCAACCTCGGGTGGAATGGGCAATCTTGGGTGGAGTGGGCAATCTTGGGTGGAGTGGGCAAACTTGGGTGGAGTGGGCAATCTTGGGTGGAGTGGGCAATCTTGGATGGAGTGGGCAATCTTCGGTAATCTTCGGTGGAGTGGGCAAGGGGGGTGTCACATTGGCCAAACTGCACAGAGTTGCTTGTGGAGTAGGCTAAAGGTTTTTGTCCCATTTGAGGCAGCACTTCACTTGCGATAGTAATTTCTAGTTTATGTAATTTCTACACCAACTCTACGCCATTTTACGTCATTCATGATCTATGGTCTCTTATAAACGCACGGAGCCCAGCCAATCAGAGCGTGCGTAGAGGACACCTTATTTTATAAATGTAAATGATCATAACTTTGACTTCACAGTTCAGACTGCATTAAATGACCATAATGTGTGTTGAAAAATCCTATATATCTTCGGATTATCACATTGTATCTAGTATTACAACCACAACTTCAATTAATTCAAGTGATTTTGTTTCAAAATTCCGAAAATATATCAGGTGTTTCAGTATACGTGATTTCAAACATCTTAATCATCTCAAGAACGAGGCTTGCGACCTTATCACTAAAACAAAGATGGCGGACAGTGGATTACGTGGGTGTTTATATAATGAAGTGCATCAGCCGTATAGTAAGTGGGCTAGCCTTAGAAAGAGGGCTAGATTTTTCAACTCGCATTTACATGGGAACTTTCTAGCAGTGATGTTTTTCAGGGGGAACGCGGGGGAACGGTGTTCACCCACTATTTTTGTCGGGGGAACGCCGTTCCCCTTAACAAAAATTAAACGTAGTGGAACACCGTTCAACAATCAACACCGCACTATTTTTGCTTTGAGTCAATGAGTGTACTCGTTTTTCAACCAAGTTAGCCAACCAGCTAGCCTGAGCCAGGTTTTTAGTAGTCTTTTCACACACCATTAACTTTCACAACAGGAGCCACGCCCATTTAATTTTACCAGTGGCCACGCCCATTTGACTTCAGTGCACGTTTTAATCATGTGGTCCGCCAAAATGATGCGCGCGCAACATCGTGCAACTGGCCTATACTCTAGAGTATTTCTTTAGGATAATGTCTAGATTTTACCCTGACGTAACGCGACTTGCAGCTCGCAATCTAGTGCATGCGCAATAATGCCCCCCCAAGACTATAGCTTATACGTGGGCCGCTATTAAGCTAATCCTGTGTCGAGACACGCGAGATCAAAACTACATTGACCGACGCTGTTGTGAAAAACTGTTTTCATTTTTAAGAGTGCATGACTATTAAGAAAATAAGAAAACACAACGTTTTGAAAGAAAAACGTTTTGTTACCGACGCATGACACTTTCAAATTAGTATACATAACAGTATTATATATAAAGTCAGTATAATAAGAGTAGAAATATATAAGTAAAACAAATCATACTTATAGATATGTGAAGACTTTAATTAAAAGGTTGTATTTGAAGAAGGTCGACTCATCAACGTCGAAATTGAGTGCCCGTCGGCCGTAGTGAGTTTTGTTTAAGTGGGTGAGAACGGCGAGTTAATTTAATAGTGAAAGGTGTAATGTTTGTTGCCTGAAGTTAAATGCAAAGTGTCAGCGTATTTGCCTAAAGCGGCCGAGTGTGTTTAAACGTACAGATAAAAAGGTATTTATCAATGTAGCATGAATGTTTCTTTCAATTTGATGTAAGGATGTTGTAAGCAAGACGAGGGAAGAAGTGTTATTTGTGTAACACCCGGTCCTTTTTTACATCAAAGAAGGTTTCTGTGTAGGCATGTAAGTACATGCAAGTAAGCACTTGAAAAGGCTTTGGATTAAATTCTGATCCACGCAGGATTAGCCACTTAAAAGACCTCCAGGTCGTTATTAATCTATTGCTAATTAACAAATAATGATTCAAGAGTAACCTGGCAGGCTGTTACGTGTCAAAAACATATATACCCCATAATACTGTTATTCTGCTGTTGTTGGCTGGCTAGCAAATCTGTTTGCCATTGCTTAAGCCTGGTTTCCATATAGCCGTAAGAGCCGGCGGCATGGCTGCGGCAAGGGCCAAGGGGCGATGGTCCAATCATAGACATTGTTGAATTATCCAGCAATAAAAAGCTGTATGCGATTGGACCATTGCCTCTTGCCGCAGCCAAACCGCCGGCTCTAAGGCTCTTACGGCTATATGGAAACCAGGCTTTATTTCCCTCAAGTCATGTTATTACTTATAATAATTATTTTAAACTACTCTGATGATGTTCCCCTCATATATAGTTAACTCATTCCGCTGGATTGTGATTTATCCCTCATGTGACAAGTAAAATAGTCGATCTGACGTTACCCAGAGTAAAATAGATAAAACTTGATAGTCGAATCCCGCCTATAGAAAGAGCTTTTAGTAACGAAACACTGACAGTTAATTATTTTCTAATTTTTAAAGTCATCAAAGTCATTTTCTGGGTAATTATATTTAAATTTCATTACAAGTTAGTTTAATGTTCTGTTAGTCTAGTAGTGCCGCGGTTGGCCAGCTTCCATCTATATGTGTCGCGGTTGAAGGACAAGTAAGACGTGACGGCAAAAAACAAAGTGTCTTCTGACGTTTAAAAGACTAAATAAATAAACATGTTTACTGTAGTATACTCTTGGATCTGGGTTTTGTCTTGACTTCTTAAATGGTTCTGGACAGTTCAATTTAGTGTAATATTATGGGTGGGACGTATATACATGAAGTGCATGTGGCGAGGAAACTCGAGAAAGCCACTAGGAAGGCAGAGCGCAGTGTGAACGACTAAAAATAGTATCGCAACGTGAACGGAAAGTATCGCAGTGACGCAATGTGAAGGACATTCTCGTACCCAGTGGGTGCGAGAATGTGTGAAGGAAGGAAAAGCATGCAGCTCGGCCAACGCCAAGACCTTCCAGATCACCTCATCCTGGCAACTTGTCAAGCGGCTATGAAGTGCGTATCAGGCCAGAGTGCGTATAGTCATGATGTGACGGTTTTCCGTCATGCCAATTGATTTGCGCAATAGTGTTGTGATCGATTTGGGGGTGGTATCGTGTCGCCCTCGTGGGTAGACCACAATTCATGTGATCGATGGCGCAAACAGGCTAGGCGAAAAGCATCGTGGCAAATTGTCAAACGGCTATCGAGTGCGTAAAGCTTGTTTGATAATTATCCTGTGATAATGTGACGATTTTACGTCATGTCAATTGATTTGCGGCAACGGTGTTAAGGCGTGAGCCCCAGGCCAAGTTGGGCGGCAGTATCGTGTCGTGTTGGGCGCCCTCCAATATCTCGTTCCCAGAGCCAAACCCCTCGCACGCGAGCGGAATCTGGGGACGAGATTGGGCGCCCTCATGAGCAGACCACAATTCATGTGCTCAGGCTAGACGCGAAGCACATAACATGCGATACATTATGTGATATGTTCATGGTGCAAGTGGGAATTGTAGCTAGTATAATCGCTGACCTTTGTAGAAATGACTTTGTAATTGGAAATAAAACTCGAAATAAAAATATAACGCAGAATACATAGGGCGGAATATCAGTGTTCACCGGTCGCTACCATAAGAAAAAGAACCCTTATTTTCACAATATTTTTTTAGTCACTTTTTGGACAGGACGTCCCGCAGTCCAGTTATGCATATATATATATATATATATATATATATATAAGATTGATCAAGGAGCCAACTCTCTTCAAAGTTCCATACAAATTACAGTTAAATCCGTAGTCGTAAGACAGGAACATTTAAAAACCTGAAGAAGGAGCTGTGCCCCAAAACGTCAAAATAAAAAGGTTTTTAAATGTTCCTGTCTTACGACTACTGATTTAACTATATATATATATATATATACTTGGATAGGCTTGTGAGTTCGCTGAAGTCACAAATAGTGCTCAACACAGTCAAATTGTGGAGCTATATACGTTTAATGGAAAATAAAAACTAAAAACTTAAAATCCTATTACTCGAGTTTCACGCTGTAAAGCGATCATCAGACTGTGTAAACAGTTTTAACCTTCAGTCTGATGATCGCTTTACAGCGTGAAACTCGAGTAATAGGATTTTAAGTTTTTAGTTTTTATTTTCCATTAAACGTATATATATATATATATATATATATATATATATATATATATGTATGACAGTAGGTATATAGGTCAGTAGGTATATACTTAGTGCTCGAAATAGCCAGAAAGTAGCCAAATAGCTTGTCCCCAGCCAGACAACTAAAACTTGGGACAAATAATTTAGATCGCTGATTCGCTAGTCTACAAGACAACTAAATTACTTATTTTATTTCTTTGATTCCCCAGGATTCCAGCTGACAAGGCTCCCATTTCACCTGATGAACTAAAATAAAGCAACTGAACCCAAAAATCGGATTTACCTCCTGTTGACTGGTATCGTGAGAAAACTGCATCTATTTTGGTTTCTGGGAAACATGCGATGACATCAATAATGTTATAAAAGGTTAGTGCACTGTCGAAACGTGTTAGTGAAATCGGCTAGTCGGATAATCATATGACATAATCGGGTTGTTAGTCGGGTTGATAATCGGGTTGATAATCGGGTAATTGATAATCAGGTTGATAATCAGGTTGATAATTAGGTTGCATGCAACCCCAGAGTAGACCGGCTAATATTAATTCTCAGAGTCTTCCAAAATTTAAATTAGAACTGTGATTAGAACCAACAAATGATCTTGCCTTATGTTCAGAACATGGCTTAGATTAAGCCTGAAAGTCATTCAGTCGTCCATTAGTCTGAACAACCCAAATTAACAACTCTGTGTCTTCCCAAACGGCATTCAATGTTTTGGCTGAGCACGAAGGGACAGCAAGGGGTTGGGAGCGGCAGAGTGGGGACTATAAGGGAACTGGGGGATAATTTCTTACTCTGGTGAAAATCGACCAAAAAATCTTGATTCAAGCGTACTTTGAACCCACCCCTTCCAGTTCGGAAAATGTCGGTCCATTGATTTACCAGTTGAAAATAAATAGTCTTTTATCTGATTTCACTATTGCTATCTAGGATGTCTGAAGGTTCTCTCTTTGACGAGTAAAATAGTCATGCGTTTACCGTTAGACTTGGTAAAATAACCGGAAGAGGCTATTCTTGCCCAGTTCAGGCAAGAATAGGTTGAACACATAATAACTTAACAGGCAATAAACACCTAGAGCGGCCGACCAGTGACCGAAAAAACGAAGGATAAACCGGGTCACGTCCGAGTCAACATTTTTAATTCGCTTGACCCGAGGGGCAAATAACTCCTGAAAAAGTGTACATGATCAAAAAATCATGTGATTTTTCTCATGATTTTTCTCATGATTTTTTTTGTGATTTTTCTGAAGGTGTGCGTGATTTAAATCAGTGATTTAATTGCCCCTCGGCTTGACCTTAGCAGTGTAAAAAAAGTTTAAAACTCTCTTCTTTGAAGATTATTCTCATATGAAATCTAGAGGGTGTACTGTCATAAATCTCTCTTTCGCTCAAAATCCCGCCATAGTGATATAGCCGTTGGCAGAAAGAACTTAGAAATATGATTTGATCTTATCGAACCCAATCGTTATCGGTTCTGCCTTATTTCCTGAACAAATTAGGGGTGGTCTATGGGCTGGCTTTCTGCCTTTATCAACTTCGAGATAAACGGCGTTTTTTCCCATCTGTTTTTTGAAACACCAAGATCGGTTGCCCCGGCCAAAAGTAAGCGCGAAGATTCCCGCACTTCGAACATCTTCAGAACACAATACGTGATTTCAAAGTGTTGAAAAATTTATTGGCAGTTACCGTAATGCTTCATCCGGCTCTTCACTCATTATCAGTTGGCTTCCCACTGATCCACTTCAAACAACATCTTTCATCTTTCATTTTGATTTTTATTTGTACTTGGTAATTCCGAGTGAACAGCGATTTCTATGCAGAGGAAATCCTTGTAGAATACGCGCAAAAATCACTTGAAATTCCCGCAGGCAATCGAAAGTGTGTCTGTTTTACCAAGTTCCTCGTTCGCTGTGTGCGGTATTGAATGACAAATCTCCCCATGACGGGTGGACTTGTTTTAGTAAAAGCTGGTCATGCTGACCTGCAAAAAAACTCAAGGAAACTTGTTCTTGTGTAAGCCCCCAAGGAAACTTGTTCTTGTGTAACCCCCGCACAATCCGCGCGCTGTCCCGCCGTATTCATTTCCCAAATGAGTTCTTTTCATTGATTTATAAAAGCACAGACAGATAATATCAGATCAATCCATTTTTGCGCTGTTACGTCAGCACTGAAGTGGGAAAGATTGGAACACGAAATTGTAGATAAAAACTGGGGCAAATTCTATAAACTGGGACAAAAATCAAACATGGAACGAAACGAGGGCATGGAATTGCGATAGATGGTTTTTTTTTTAATAACACGAGGTTCTAGGTATCAACTTAAGCTGAAGTTATCCCCGAGTCCTGATTTCGATCTGTGGCTATGGGAAATATGTGGCTATGGATCTGTGCTTGATTGGGAAAGCTTATAACTGTAATAGACGCGCGCGCTCTGCAACGGCAGAGGTTGGGCTATCAAATTATCGAGAAGTTGTGTACGAGCTCAATAATGACAAGCTCCTTACAGACTACAACGCGGATTAAAGAGCCTCATCATATTGTCATTAATCCTGCACCCCTTGCCCGGGATAGAAGTAAAACATTAAATGTCATTACTGAAATGTCAGTACATGATACAAAATGATGACACTGAGTCAAAAATCTTGCACGTTTCGTGGAAGATATATTAGAGTATAATTTTGTACGCGAATAGTGATAAATATCACAAGTCCTATCAACTAAGACTTGTCTGCTTACTCTGCTATATCCGGCCGGCTACAGTGAACTTCGTTCTTCAAAACTAAAGACTACTGCAGTAACGCGCAAAAGCGCAACAGTTCTAATTAGCGCATTCAAAAATATATAAATATGCGCCTCGTTTTTATGGATCGTGTATAAGGCCTCACCTTTATGGTTCCAGGTAATATTCTTCGCAATCTGGGCGGTTGTTTTTGAGTTATTCCACCAGCGAGCTTCAGAGGTAGAGCAGATTGTGAGTATAAAGCCACAGAGGGAGACCCAAGTTAGGAAATATCTTAAAGCCATTCTATATTAAAGGACACGTTAGCTTTGCTAGTCTTTGCCGCTGTGTTCGCTGAACTTTGCCTTCTGGCGGTATACACCAACAACGTCCAAGTGCTCTCGTGGTGATTCTGTTGAGTGAAACTTGGCAAGATATTTTATAAACGACGTCGTGCTGCGCGCTCACTTCCTTTCCTGGCGTCAAGCTCTTAAAACCATTAGCACCGAATTGAATAAAAAAAATAATTAAAATATCCTCAATAAATTACGAACAATAAACGATTAATCTCAGCTCGATGCGACTGCGAGACCAATAATCATCCTCGTTTGAAAAGACGTCAAAGGAAATACGAAATATACTTGTGAGTTCTTTCCGAACTGATATTGACGCTGACAAGACTGGGAAAAGTCTTTATACAAAGCATGATATAGTTTTTATATCACGTACGTAAAGTATTACATTAGTAGCCAGACGGACCATGAGGCTATCGGTTTACATTTTATAGATCCCTTTGTACATATATTAATTAGTTTTTATTTATCTTTAACTCGTCGAATGTTGCAGACTGGTGGTTGAAAACTTGTTCATCAAAAACAAACCTTTTTGTCAGAAAACATATGATAACAAAAAAAATATTAAAATAAGTAGAAAAAAACTCTCGAACTCTCGAACTGTAGGAAGTCGTTTCCTGTGGCGAATAAATTCGTCTGGCGTTATCCAGAGTGAGATGTTGCCCAGAAACTATACTACAATCATTGATGAATTAAAACAATGAACACAGACGATCCACCGCGTAAATGGAAGCGTATATGCCTTGCTTGCGGAGCCTTATAAATTCACCATCATGTTGCTTCTGTATCATATTCAATATTCTGTATTTTGTACGTTATTAGTGTTTTCAGCTTGAGTTGGTAATGTTTTTTTCCGTGTGTTTTTATTGTACAAGCTGTCGGAAGTTAAACTCAGAGAAAAACTCTGAGCACCAGGCAGGACTGGCGAACCCACAAGGCCACAACCTTCCGAATAAGTGATTGTTCTTGTTCAAAGCCGCACTGTAATTGGCATTAGCTCTTACGGTTACCTGATCCTATTGTCTTAATGTCTGTATTTATATGTTTATAATGTCTATAGCGAAGTTAATGGAATAAAATAGAGATATAAATAAACATGTCAATTCAATTAGTTGCTATGTAAAGTCTCAGACTGCGCATTAGCCATTTTTCTATGATTTTCAGGCAGTTAATTAATTACAGTGGATTTCAAATTACTGTACGTTTGTTCAGATACTGGAATCTACATTGTAGTTGAGGGGGAATTTTGACTCCAAAAAATTTCGTGCACGATAGAAAACAAAAGCTCCTTAGAAAAAAAATCCGGAAAAAAACTGGGGAAATCGCATAAGCTATAATCCCTATAAGTACTGTTTAATAAACGAGCAGGAGTGTTTTATCAGATATAAAGACACGAGGCGAAGCCGAGTGTTTTTATATCTGATAAAACACGAACTGCGAGTTTATTGAACGACTTCAAAAACGAAGCACTTGGTAAGTTCATTGGCGTAGTAAGTTTGAAAAATAACCTTGTCTAAGCCGAGAAAATCAAAGCTAAAGTTTATGTAAATCAGGAGGTATCTTTATCACATATAAAGACACTGATTAAACTTTAATTTCTTTTGAATTTTCCTCATGAATTATTAATGAGTTTTTGAAGGACTTTGAAAATCTTAGTGAATCAAAGTTCTTCCTAATTAAATAATCATATCAAGAGCCAAGTGCCGCCAGACAAACGTTTCAACGAACTTCGCACACACTTGTATAAAGTAATATAATGTTAACTGTAATTTAGTTAAAAAGTAGAGTGCTGCGTAGGCATGTATTTCGGATAGAGCAAAGTGAAAAGGTGGTGAACTGGTTTGATTTTTAGTTTATTTAATTCGTTACTAAAAACTTTGGCAGTTTATCATCTTTTTACTTTACTCTGTAATTTAGTCTATTATTTAGTCTCTCAGCTTGGAGTTTGTGTAGCTTGTACAGCAAGAACTAACAAAAGTATAGGGCAACTGTAATTTAGTCAACTTATACGGTTAACCATTTTCCCGTGAGCATTTTCAGAAACCTTGCAGCTAGTGTTAACTGTTTTAGTTACTTTATACACTGTTCAAATTTTTTTTTTATTCAATGATTATTATTTATTATTATTATTAGTTTATTAAATCCATTTTACAGTTAGAACTGAATTACATGGAATACATAAAACTTAATTACATGGAATATTGAATAACAAGTTATAAAAATAACAAAACTTGGTATATACAAAACAACGTTGTTAATAATTGTAAAATACTATTATTGGTAAAAACTAGTAATATTTGACAGTAACAAAGTTTTTAAAACGTTTGGACATGATTGGTAGTAGATCTGGATTGTCATTACGTAAGTCATAATCATGAGTGCGAAATTGAGGACGAGTTTTTACAATTTCAGTTAGTGGATTAAGAGATGAGTCTTCGCGTCGCAATGATTCAACGAACCTCTTGCAGGACTCTTCCCTTCGGCTACTCAGCAACTGAAGATTATAATTTTCTAATGCTTCCTCGTAGGACAAATTGGGATATGCAATCCTTAGAGCCCTCTTTTGGACCGACTCCAGAAGATCCGATAAGGATTTGGGTAATGTCGAGACAACCTAAACCTTATATCGGTATTTGTTTGTATATGGCAAACAATACTACTAAAGTATAACCTGTTACAAACCTAAGTATACACTTGGAATTCAATCTGTGAAAACTCGCACGATAGCTTGTCGACCCCCCGCTGAGCTTCTCAGATCTCATGATGATTCAGAATTGTTCATTTGATTGGATTATTTGATATCACGAGAATTCCTAGAGAACCAATTGTAACTGAAATAAACAATAGAAAAGAGAGATATAAATAACAAGACAGGGCTTGTGATTTGGACCGTGATCAAAGTCTACTTCTCAGATCTGAGAAGCTCAACGGGGCGTCGACAAGCTACCGTGTGAGTTTTCACGGACTGAATTACACTTACAGGTGTATATTCAATGGTGTATATTCAGGCTCATGTACACACAGGCTACATTGTAGTTAGCAATAGTGAACTGAACAAGCTGTTTGTATCGTTGAATGAAATAGAGGGGATGGCAATTAGTTGAAGAACAGTGTTCTCTCACTTGTTAACATGGTTGTTGAAACGTGTTCGTAAGTTGTCATGTTGTTGACAGCTGAACAATGATACTACACAGTCATGCTGAAACAGAATGAGCAATTTCCGTCCATCCCAAATTAGTCCCCAGCCCCAAAACTATCAGCCAGCTTCGTCGTACTACATTGTTCATACATTTTCTCACACCTGTTAAAAAACTGACGTTATCAATGAGTCAGGACTTACTTTAAATTCACATACAACCTGTCGATCGAGTCGCGGATCCTAAACATGTTTTTGCCTATTTGGTTAGTGCCTGCCAAATATTTGGTTTAAAAGTAGCGTGCTGCGTAGGCAGTGTTGAAACAACAATCGAAATATAGTAAGGTTTGATATACTGCCGAAACAGAGAACGTAGGAGTCTAACGTTTCGAGCGAAGGCCCTTCCTCAGAGAGAAGGCCCTTCGTCACGCTTCTCTCTGACGAAGGGCCTTCGCTCAAAACGTTATACTCCTACGTTCTCTGTTTCGGCAGTATATCTAACCTTACTATATTTCCAAATATTTCTAGATCTCGTTTCCTGTCATTTTTTGAAATCCCAAATCTCGCCCATTTCCCCCCTTGTATCTCGTTTAGCGTCCCGATAAACATATTGCGAACCCTCGTATAAGTTTTGGCTAAATTTTGACAACGATTTAGACAACATTTAATTGTATTTATTTTAGTGTTTATTGACTGCACTGATTGCTTGATTAATTGTTAATTTTCGAAGGAAATTATGGGAAAAAGTTACTCCACCCAACTTTAGCAATTAAATTAGTCCGGAAAACATTGAGTAAGTTTGTAACTACAATTGACTTAAACGGACAATTAAGATAAGACACACCTAGACGCAATCGACATATTTGGGCGACTGAAATTGTGACTTGGTCGATAAATTGTCGCAATGGATGAACCAGGCGGAAATCTAATTCTGGTAAGAAATATTATTGCCCAGCATACTGCTTTAAACAAAACCATAACACAAAATAATTTTGAAAATATTTACTAACGTTTCGTTACTACACGTAACATCATCAGAGTGATAAATATACATACATGAAGGTGACTTAAATAGCTTAACTAGTTACATAAATAGAAAGTGATAAATATTACAGCTTTGAACGTTGCAATCAATAATATATGGTTGTGATCTCACTCGTGAGATATCCTAGTCAACACACCAAATAAATTTCACATTTCCAAGCATTCATGTATTGTTCTGTTTATTATATAAAAAACCGTTCTATTTCCCCACAAAAATAGAGCAGTATACTCCAACGCGTCCCGTGATAACCGACACATGTGAGATTACGTACGTATTGGTTGGCTGAAAGAAAGCTTGTTTTTTTTACTAATTTAGTCCGTTTCCTTTAGGGTTGTGACGCGGGTATGTCGCCACATTATTGCCATTTTTTGCCGTATACACGTTGCCACATATTCTGGGGGCACTGCATGAATCAACATTGCTAGACATGCATGCATGGGGGAGGGATTGATCGAGTCGATTTTGTGGGCCTTTGCTTTATCGACACGGCCATCTTGCTCAGCTGTCCCAATGGCCAATCATTTATGGCCATGATTAAAAATTGTCGAACCAGGTGCACGTATTTGATCATTGTCTTCAGAAAAAATACATAATTTAAAATTTTGAACGCTTTTAAAGTTGATAAAACACTCGATCCTGTTCGTGTTCTCAATATTACTTTAATTTAATTTGATTATATCCTAGTAATTCTACATATTTAAGTATCAATTTCAAAAGCAGCCTTTAAGCAAAACAAACGGTTATTGGTTTTATCTTCACGCACATCTGCTTGCACTCGGTACTTTCCCTGCAAGATAAATAAAAACTTGTTATTATAAACGGAACTATCAGCAAGATGCTTTTACGGTATAAACAAGGAAAACGTACTGATAAGATTAATCAATTATATGAGTTGAGCTTGCTAAGCTCAAATAATACTCAGAAAATGCTTCTGAACGAGATCAAACCGGGAAACCTTTTTTAACTCATTCCTGTCCGAGGGCTTCCCCAGAGGTGAATAAAATACTAAATATCGATTCGGTGACAAGAAAGAGTTATGAAGAGATATAGTTTCTAAAGCAATCTCTGCAATCTTATTACAGAGTACGTAAGATGAGACTTATTTTACAAATATACATCTGATTACTTACATCTGTTAAAAATGCTGGGACATCTATATCTGGAATATCTATGGTCTTTGTTGGGAGCTCCTGTAAGCCAATCTTGTAATCACTTGAAAATTAAAAAAGAAATTAATAATTAAACATATTAGAGATGGTGGTAACTGACCCTTCATGAAATAATGATGTGGTTTTTACCTACCTACCTACCTACCTACCTACTACCTACCTACCTACCTACCAACCTACCTACCTACCTACCTACCTACCTACCTACCTACCTACCTACCTACCTACCTACCTACCTACCTACCAACCTACCTACCTACCTACCTACCTACCTACCTACCAACCTACCTACCTACCTACCAACCTACCTACCTACCTACCTATCTACTATACCCACCAGTACCTACCTACCTACCAACCTACCTACCTCCCTACCAGTACCTACCTACAAACCTACCTACCTACCTACTTACCTACCTACCTACCTACCTACCAACCTACCTACCTACCTATACCTACCTATACCTACCTACCCGTACCTACCCGTACCTACCTACCCACCTACCTACCAGTAATGGGTGTGACCATATTTGAATATATCCACTTACCACGATCCCATCTTTTTTATACAAGGTAGTGTTGGATACCACGCCAAGAATTTCTTTTCAATCTTAACTTTTACAGTATACTTCAGATTGATGGTAGCTTTGATTCGTAGTTTCACACCTTGTTCCAACGAGATGGGATAAGGCAAAACGGTGAGGTTTGCCACGAGAACTGGAGCAGTCGAGTCTGTAAGACAAAAAAATTAGTCGGCTGAAAAATTACTCTGATGACTACAAAATAGAACAAAGTGTGCCGAAGAGCCAAAACTGCAAAATTTAATGCGTAATAGATGGGGGCTTTCCATTTACACGGTTAGACCGGTCAGTTCGGTTAAATGGAACACGATTCGTTTGAGACTTAGGACGGTCAGACTGGAAAATTTGGTCCTAATCAAAAGCAGGTCCATTCTGGCCGGACTGACCGGTCTAACCTTGTCAATTGGAAAGCGCCCTATGTCGTCCTAATTGAACGTTTGCTATTTTTTTTCGACTCAGTGACGGCGGAAGCCGCAGATGTTGGAGTGGCTAATTCATTGCTAGAATGATAAGGCGTGTATTTTGACTTCGCCCTTGAAACTTTATGCCGGTATTCTTCGCCCCATCTTCCTCGTTAGAAATATTAGGGGGTCTGGGGGCTATGCTCCCTAGCCCCCTACCGTGGTTCCTCCTGTTTCACCGCCCTTGCTTCGACTCGAGTCTATACGAAAAGTTAATGACTCGACTCTAGTCTATAGCTCGAGTCCCCACGCCACGTCCCTGGAAAAATGGCTTGAGTTTCAATCTTCACTCTGGTCTGGTTTCTGACCTGAGCAAATACTATAGTTAGAGGAAACACAGTAACACCAAATGTCCAGGATTTCAATATTTCAAACTGTCCGTTTTTATACTAGAAGACGTTTAAGAACTCTTGTGAAATTCATGAATAATTAATGAGGTTAGGAAGCAATCAAAACGTAGCATTCAAGTCACATGTATATATATACGTCTGTAAATCCCAATAAAGATCATCTTTTGGACTGAAAGTGATCTTTATCAAAAGTTATGAATACTAATTAGCCTTCTTGGTGATCTTTATCAAAATTATGAATACTAATTTGCTTCATTCTGTTGTTTCATTTCACAAGTACGATAAAGCATTCGCGTCCGATCTGTATGGTACGGGGATTTAGTTCGGCTCGCCTCCCAGACGACTTGAACGTCTAGTATAAATATGGGAATAAGACAGACGAATGAAACGACGTCCAAACGACGCACTTAACAGACCTCTTAACCGTCTGGGACGTTAAAAACGTCTATAGTATAAAGACAAGATGCACTAAAGTTGGTATTAAATCACGTGATTAAATCAGCGAAGCTCGTCAAACAAGATGGCGGCCGAGAAAGGAAAGAAACGTGCGGCCAAGAAATAAGGTTGAAACCTCGAATTAACTAGTCGCACTTAACCGCAAGACGCTTAATTCGTTCAGTCGTCTTAGACGTCTCTCGTATAAAAACAGCCATTACAGGGGCGTAGAAACCGGGGGGAAACGGGGCATGTGCCCCCCCCAACTTTGTCATGAAGTGCCCTTTTTTATGATAAAACACGTGTTTCAAGTGTCCTTTTGAACTCCTACCCCCTGAACAAAGTGCCCTTTTGTAGCTGTGCCCCTCCAAGATCAACTTGCTTCCTACGCCACTGACAGCCAATCTATTGGCTTTGTTCAATCTATTGGTATATTGTGGTTAACGCACGGCGGGGGATTTTTCTGTCGAAACTGACCCAGATATACCACTGTTTTGCCGACAATAAAGCTAGCTTTAGAATTTACTGTCATTTAATTTAGAGATCTCTGAGTCTGAGTGCATATGAAGTACGTTTCGACTTCCAGATGAATTTCCGCCTTAGCTACAGTCCGCTTCTCCCCCTCTCCCCCTATCCAGTGTTGTTCACTATAGTGTCTTTAGTGTGCGTTTTGATTTTTTTTTATTCCAATTGATAAACGCGCGAAAAGGGAGTTGAAGATTAAAAATCCCAAGCCGTCCCAACGATTAATGTCTAAGGTTGTAGTATATCGGAACATAGGTTTTTGTCTTTGAAAACATGCTGAAGAGAAAGAGGTATAAGCTTTAGCATAAGTCAGTATAGAAAGATTGGAGATGTAATTTATATTATTCATAATGATATTCTTATAAAATTAATGAATAATTATTCTCATGTTGTCAATTTGTTGCGAAGTTGGCCGAATATATAATTAGACTGCAATAAACTTGTACGTATAATTCGATCAAAGCTTTTCGTGCAATCCGGCCCTCTATGAAGGAACAATATTAGTTTCGTATGGCCATTGGGCCTTGAAGTACTGTGTTTATGATGTATACACAACTCAGAATCTAGTTATTTCTCAACAGCGAAAACCATTGAACCATATTGTATACATGATGTTAGCATACTAACAAGCAGCTGCGACGCGACCAAGCGGGCAAGAAATCATTATTCGGTTATATAAAACCTATACATAGGCTATATTTATTCTTCGTGGTTTACTGGTATATAAACGATTTGACGATTCGTTTAGCTGAGTATACCTTGCCACAGTTTCTCGTTATTATTAAAGGATTCTATTAAAGCATCGCTCATTTTCTTTCTGTTATATACCTGCCATGCAGCTGTCCATGCATGACATTTCCAATATACAAAAGTATAGTAAAGTGGTGCTGTGTAAGCAGTGTTTTGGATATGGGCAAAGTAAAAATATGGTAAACTGCCGGGAATAGTTTTGATAACGAAATACTGACGTTTCGAGCTGAAGGGCTCCGCTTGAAACGTCAGTGTTTCGTTATCAAAACAATTCTCGCCAGTTCACCACCTTTTCACTTTGCTCATTTCCAATATCATATCTTGATACAGTTTATACTTACCGCAATTTTCCCATTGAAGTTGTTTTTGAGCATCGCTCACCACAAAGAGAAACAAAAAAACGAAGAATATATCACGAAGAGCCGCCATTTCCAGTCTCTTCTTTTCCAAATGACTTTGAAAAGTTCCTAATGGCTTTTATGTATTCAACGATTCCATTTGAGTATCTACTAATTATGCAGGAACAGGTTCTGTGTAAACAGCTGGTTTTTACGCACACTTTGTGATGCAAAGAACCTTGTTTCCTGTTTCTTTGTGCGTGGAAATAAACTAGACGCTGAGTGGGTGATAGACGTGTTTTTTTTTTTGTAAAAATCAGCCAAAGTTTTGCTCAAGCTCCTTGTTTTAAAAAATTCTCGAAATTTACCCTCAATATAAATTCTTAATAATATTAAGAGATTATTAACCGAGAACAGTACGGACCGAGCCGCAGGCGAGGTTCGTACAAAAAAGACCGAGGTCTGATATTTTCCCGTACAGACCGAGTAAACGAGGTTAATAAAGCGTTTGTTATATGGCTATTTCAAGTTTTTCGATAATTATTGTATCAATACGGAATACGGAATACGGAAAAAGACGGACCGTGGTCCGGATACGCATTTTTACGGACCGTGCGTTGACCAATCAGAACTCAGGATATTACAAAGCCATATAATAGATGTTCTTCAGTATTTCTTCTTAATCAGGGAGTCAGATTCGAGCAGATTTTGACTCAATTTTTTTGCTTGGTTATTCCCTGATATGCATAGCAGTATAACTTTACATGTACATTATATTAATTTATACAATAACGCATATATGTATATTTTCATTAAATTGGTTGAATGTTGTCTGTTCTATTTGAGGACACACAATAACAGATGACGCCAGATCACGTCCGATAACGTCAGCAAACTTGTTCAGTTTGGGTCATAACCCAGTGATGGATCCAGCTTGATCTGGTAGGGGGGTGCTGCAGGGGCAGATCCAGAATTTTTGTAACCTTAGTCAAACCATTGTTAGGGGGGTCCGGGGGCATACCCCCCGGAAATTTTTTGAAATTTGGACCTCTGAAATGGCATTTCCTGCATTCTGACGGTACTTTGAAGAAATATTTAAAAGTTTTAAATCGTATTTTCAATAGCGCATGTTATCAAACCTGGAAGGTGTCAAATAAATTTAGGGATAAAGTGGACGTTTTATTATGGATTTTATTAGGGATATCACAAGGAAGCTAGACATTAGAAATGTGATTGACATTTTCAATGAAATCCACGTCGCATCCCACTGCAGCAAGGCCACTAATTGAGTAATTGGCACCCCCTTGGCCAAGGGCCAGGGGCCCCCCGCACCCCCTGTAAATCCATCACTGTCATAACCTACCTATAGCTATAAAGCGTTTTCACTCACGTGATCGGTGGCCCCATGGGGGTGGTGAAACAATACGAAATATTTGAATAAGAAAGCGCTAATTCCCATACCGTACACCAATATGGCCGCCATTTCATTGTTTTGGACCATGACGTCAGATGAAAACGCCCTATACTAACGCAACACCTTCCCCTAACCCTAATCAGTAAGGAGCATGGGAACGAACTGATTACTTATAGCCATCAGAAAACTAGTTCATATTAGGTAGGTCTTTCCTGGTCTTTTCCCATGCCCCAAATCCCACAAGATCTTTAATAAATCCGATTTGATTTTTTTAGTATAAAATAAATAGATTAGAATAGTAAGCACTTTGACCAATGTACGATTTTATTTGCTCATAGTGATGAAGAAATAAAGGAACGCATTCACCATTTTAAAGTAAACTGTATACATATTAAAGTTTGAAACGTTCTCTGGTCAAATATATTTATTTCTAACAAGCTTTCGGCTGCCAGTCTGCAGCCTTCGATTAACGTTAACCCGTCGAAGGCTGCAGACTGGCAGCCGAAAGCTTGTTAGAAATAAATATCTTTGACCAGAGAACGTTTCAAACTTTAATATGTTTAATCCTGGTAGCGCTTCTAGCATTTTTAAAAAAAAATAAGCTGTATACGTTAATACATTTCTAGAAAAAAGCGTAAATTCTCATTACTGTCCATGGATGGCGTAGTGGGATGGCGTATAATGGTGTTTCTGTACAAATTTTAGTTAAAATGATGGCGTATTGGATGGTGTAATCTATCCATGTTTTCCATTTAACAAATAGATTCCATTTTGCCGTTGTCTGTTCAGTTATAGATGCACAGATGACGTCACAACGTGGTAAGAACAAAAAAGTGGCCCACGAGACGCAGTCGAGTGGGTCACTGATGTTCTTACCACGTTGTGACGTCTTCTGTGCATCTATAACTGAACAGACAACAAAAAAATGGAATCTATTTGTTTTATACAATAAAAGTTTAAAAGGTTTTTGTCGAAACTCTTGCCGGATTTTGGGGCATGAAAAACGAAAAAAGCAAGCCAGCTGACGTGATCTGACGTGACCATGCGTCTGTCCTCTAATAGATCATGGGCAACAACCAATGAAAACACGCATAGCAACCAGGGTATTGTATAAAGAGTTATAGAACACGGCCTTTCACCAATCACCGCTTGCGTTAATTTTCAAAATGTTATTTTATAAACTGATTTACTGGAAAAAAACAAGACAGAAAGACACCACACATACTTATTACATTAACAACTTTTTATATATAGTTAAAGGCACTACACAGCCGTCGATGCATGCAGTTGTATCTTAATACAATATATAATTACCTTAAATCACAATTTGTCGATTAATCAACTTAAACCCCACAATCATTAATAACATGTTCTCAAAAACACTATACAATCACAAAATATAACTACAAAATTATTATTACCCGCACATGCATATAAAATAAGGTCTCACTGCCTTCTATTCTATAAAATAGCTAGACCACAATACTTGCAATTCTATAAGGCATCCCTATTGGTCAACTAGGTCTTTCTAAGCTTCGTAAGCTTGGTTACTTACAGCGGTGCAACTTTCAGCTTTTGATTTCAGAGAAATGTCGGGCGCTCGGTTATTATTCCTCCGAGAAGATCTTCGTTTCATAAACATGATAAGAACAACAATAACCAAGATTAGAAGGACGATGATCGCTCCTCCAATAACGATCAATGTTTTGGTATTGTTGGGGGTTTCTTCCTTTTTGCCTGAGATTAAAATGTAAAGCAGATTAGCACCGGGATATATACTGATATAGGAGAAACAACACGTTACTAATTAGGACTTGTCTTAGACTAGATGGAGAGAGGAAAAAAGGGAGAGAAGGAGATAGCGAAGAGGGAGAGAGAGAGAGGGAGCGAACGAACGAACGAACGAACGAACGAACGAACGAACGAACGAACGAACGAGCGAACGAGCGAACGAACGAACGAACGAACGAACGAACGAACGAACGAACGAACGAACGAACGAACGAACGAACGAACGAACGAACGAACGAGCGAACGAGCGAACGAGCGAACGAGCGAACGAGCGAACGAGCGAACGAGCGAACGAGCGAACGAGCGAACGAGCGAACGAGCGAACGAGCGAACGAACGAACGAACGAACGAACGAACGAACAAATTAAGTTAATATATTGTTTAATTGTTTGTCGTAAATAACAAGTTAAATTAATTACTCAAATTATCTAGTAGCACTTTGGTAGTGAGAAGGAATTAGTCTGAAAACAGAAGCCAAAGACTTATAAGCCAAACATAATATTGTGGTTCACTTATTATTCTCCGGCAATTATTACCTAATTCGCTTGCTGAAATCGTAAACGGTCCAACAGCGACAGAGTGATGTGGAGATTCACCACCACTAACATCAACTTCTCTACGTTTTCGTCTAGGAGGTTGGCACTGAAGGGCCTTGGCGCAGGATCTGGATTTCCCACTACAGATGACTAGGTCGCAGTGAAGGTAGACAAAGGTGTGGTTCGTCAAAAATCGAAAAGCCTGGATGCTAAACTGTTGAACGCGTCCCAGGTAATAGTTGTACCGCATTGTCTTGTCAACCGCACATCTAGAAGATTTTAAGAATTATACAGTATCTGCTGTTATTATACCACACTAGGCCATACCATTCCATACCACACCATATAGCAGACCAGACTAAACCATAGCAAAACATAGCATGGCATACCATACCATACCACACCACATCATACCATACCATACTATATCATATACGATACCATACCACATCATAGCACCATATACCATACTAATATTATACCATAACACACTATACCATTATAACTATTCTATTTTGTGCGATATACAGACATATACAGTATATATACGTCAGTATATACAGTGTATGCATTTGTCTTATTAATACCATGATCGCGCCTCGGATTCTTTTGTTCTCCGAGGGAATGTAAACCTCGTATTTCCCTCATCGCTCATCAAGAGGGAAATTTATCTTTTGTCTTCTAATTTTCCTGTGCATGTTGATGAGGGAAAATTAGAAGACAAAGAAATCTTTTGTCTTCTTCTAAATTTCCCGCTTGCATATATTTTCCCTCATCAACATGCACGGGAAAATTAGATCAACTTCTCTGATCAACCGTGTAAATTTCCTGTCGGTAAGGTTCTCAAAGTTTTCCTCGGCGATCATAATATTACAAACTAATAACATGACTTTTCGGGAAATTAGCGATTAAATCTCCCCTTTGCCTCGGGAAGATTTGTAAAAGTCCTTGGGCCTGCGGCCCTCGCACTTTCACAAATCTTCCCTCGGCAAAGGGGAAATTTAATCGCTAATTTCCCTCAAGTCATGTTATTACATATAATAATTATACCCATTTTGAATAACGTCGTATCTTGGTTGGTCGTAAGGTTTGTTGGTAGGAGTAGCATGACAACTGTCAGCAAACACAACAAGATCAGGATTAGTAGTGTCAAGAGAGTACTGGACATAAATTCTCTCAAAAAGAGCTTTGGCAACTGGAAGCGCACTCAGACGATTGCGAAATTCTCCGTTTTCGAAGATTTCCATTCTTAAGGTGAAGTTACCCAAACCACCTGTAACATAAGATACACTAACCATTAAGTTATATACTAAACTAGCTTATAAATATACTGAAGTAGTTTAAATTTCGGGTTTAAACCTTTTATCTTATACTAACAAGATAACGTTCAAATGACGTCGAATCACTGCTTTTGAGAATATTTTTTGACTGCCTTAACCGGGAATTGAACCCAAGGCCTCTACTCCCCTAAAATGGTCTGGGCGAATGTTCCCTCAGGAGAATTTTTCGATTTAAAGATTAGGAATGGTATTTTCATCGCTATCAGTGGAAAATAATAACATTAGCAACTTACAAACCAAAGCACTTAGTCTAAGGTCGCAACGGAGAAAAAAGTGATAAAAAAACGTACCTGTTTATAGCAATTAATAAAAAGTGCTTTATTAACTGTCCAAACTTCTTTTTATATTTTTCAATTCGTTAAAACTTCGATTTTTCTTGCAAATTATTCTCAGACAAATGACGAATTTTTCACGACAGGGGGGGGCTAAGTGTTCTCGAGGAGGGGGCTATAGCCCCCTGCCCCCTCTAATGCCACCCCAGTTTTTAGCTTAGCGTCCTAGCGTTCTAACCAGTGATTGGGAGTCCTAATAACTCAGTGGCTTATAAAACGCTGGTACGTTAAGTTATATGCTGCCTGAGGGGGTGTTTATATGGAGACGAGACGTGCTATCCCGCTTTGCCAAGATCGTGTTGGTGTTTATATGTGCTTTGTGAGACCGAGAGCTCGGTTGACAGGCTGGGCTGGCTGGCCTACCCGCGGGCTGGCACTAAAAGCTCCGTACACGCGACACAATTTGTTAACGTTTTATCAGCTTTTTTCGACATATTAAGAATTCACAAGTACTGCTTGTTCATGTACAATTCATATTTAAAAAAATGAGACTTCGTGTCTTACCAGAACTGATAAACTACGCAATTATAGCACAACAAGCAAGCGCCCTTCTCGTGTAGCACAAATGAAAATTATCTCGCGAAAGCGGGCTAGCTTGGGTACCCAGGCTGGCTTGCCTCCATATAGCACCCCCTAAGCCTGAAAGACAGTGAATGTTTATAAAAATAATTCTTACTTTGCTCTCCGGTCACTGTGCTCAGTGCAGGTGCGAAACTTAGTGTTCCAATGGTTATTTTTCTGTCGTAAGAACACGCAAAACTTGCTTTAAAATTGTTGATTCTTGTTATTACTTCTTGGCCACTCGCAACCGGTTTGTATCGAACCGTATTAGAAAACGAAATTGCCAAATCTGTTTCACTGCTTTGTGTGCCACAGTCTTTTGTGCTGGTGTAGAAGAAAATTTGAGTTTCGTTTTCGCTAGCTTTGCACAACGGATCTATTAAATGTAAATCGTCCGGGCCCATTTCTTTTGGTAACGTTGACTTTGAAAAAACGACTTTCATTCCATCTTTACGGCAATCCACTTGAAATGTAATAACTAAGATACCAAAAAAAAATGTCAAAAAAAAAAGAAGAAAAATTAATGAGCCAATAATGTAGCAATTGAGTAGTCTAATGATTGCACAGGCATACGTTTGCAAAAAAATCTTCCGAGTAAAAGTTGCAATGCCTAAATTTGGATGCAAAATTAGATTTGTTATTAATTGGTTGGGTTTTCTTTTATTATGAATTACTACGCGAAGCCGTTGATCAATTCATAAATAAAAAACAAATTGTGGGTGAAACGTCTTTTAATACATGCAGCATAAATACAGCTTAACTAGCACCACCAACAACAACAATGACAGCAAGAGCAGCAACAGGAACAGTCAACCGAACAACAACAGCAACAACAACAACACAAATTCCAGCAACAATAACAACACAACAAAACAAAACAACACAAAACAAAACAAAGCAAAACAAAACATGCAACGCCAACAACCGAACAATAACAACACAACCACCAACACCAACACCAACAACAACAACAACAATAACGCCGGCAACAGCAGCAACAACAACACACAACTACAGACTTGGCGTTGACCATACCGAACAAACGTTTGAAAAAATTGACATGTTTAAAAACGTTTGGAAACGCCACCGTGTCCACGTCATAGTCTAGAACTGGGTATTGTATATATAATTGCATATTGTGTATATACACAAGTTCAAACAATTCACAGAAATAGAGTTTTACCAAAACAGGCTTGATGGTACAGTGTCCATGCTTGTGTTGAAAGCTGAGCAGGATTCTTAAACGATACCACAAATTTTTCGGCAGGATTTGAAGCGATATCATTCAGCTCCGAAAAAGCGATGCTAAATATATTTCCAAAACCAGCACTGAAGATTGATACACCAATGTTTTTTAAACGTTGGGCAGGATGACTTGACATTGCTAAATTACTCTGATTATTTGTGAGAACGATAAGTACATTTCTTGCCTCTATAACAATAAAACACACATCAGCAAATAAGCATTAAATGTTTATTGTTTAACATGATGGTCGATTTAGTTATAAATACTGATTCGTTTGAGAAGCTATTCAAGCACTAAAATTGTTCTTTTTTACCATGGTGTCAAAACACGTCAGCTATATATATATATATATATATATATATATATATTGCCTCGTTTTTCAACTCATTTCCTCGGGTTTGGTGTTTTAATGTAAGAGTTTTGACATCCTGGTAATGTTTGACGTTGACTGACTTCTCAAACTGTGCTGAGCAGAATTTCTATATTTCAAAAGTTGTAGAACTTTAACTTAAAATCTCAGTCCTATACCCGCACTTTTCAGTGACAAACTTCAAACTGCGTGCTTCGGGAGATCTTTTTATACGGAGTGACACCGACGGGTCTAATGATAATATAAAATAGAGATAAAACAAGAACCTGAAAATCTGGCGCCATTTTTCTTTTTAAACATATTTGTATAAGCCATGTTTAGGCCTTCAGCAATGTACGTCAAACTATTAGCTTTTCCAATCGAGTCGATGACATTGTGGAGACTAGCATGGTTTAGGAATTTATTAAATGGTAGATAAAGAACAGCTTTCTGATTTGAAAACGTGACAATTGACACTCGAGTTTGCTCTTGTTTAATGGTAAAAAATGATGTGACATTTTTTATCAAGTATTTCATTTCCTTAAATTGCTGGTCGGAAATACTTCGTGAATTATCCAACAAAAATCCAAGGTCGACAGGAGCTGGGCATTTAGCTGCAAAGAACAAAAAAAATATTTTCGATTTGGACAGCATCACGTTTTTTCAGAAAAGTTATATGAGTAATATACAAGTTCAGTTTAGTTTACAGCACAACCATGTTGAATCAGCCATAAAATAACGCAATTTGTTGTAAACACCATCTAATCTAGATTTTGAGGAGACTAGTACCAATACCAATACGAACACCAACAACACCAGCAGCAACACTAACACCAACACCTACTAACACCAATACCAACACCTACTATAACACCAATACTAATACCAACATGCACCAACACCAACATGCACCAACACCAACATGCACCAACACCAACATGCACCAACACCAACATGCACCAACACCAACATACACCAACACCAACACCAACACCAACACCAACATGCACCAACATGCACCAACACCACCACCAACATGCACCAACATGCACCAACACCAACATGCACCAACACCAACATGCACCAACACCAACATGCACCAACACCAACATGCACCAACACCAACACCACCACCAACATGCACCACCACCAACATGCACCAACACCAACATGCACCAACACCAACACCAACATGCACCAACACCAACATGCACCACCACTACCACCAACATGCACCAACACCAACACCAACATGCACCAACACCAACATACACCACCACCACCACCAACACCAACATGCACCAACACCAACATGCACCAACACCAACATGCACCAACACCAACAGTGTTACACCAATATCTCTACCTTTATATCTACTTCCAATACCGATGAGCAATACTTCTACCAATACAAATGCCAATAAAATAAATTATAAATATACTTATAAATATAATACAATAAAAAGAAGAAAATTAATACTCTTATAATAGTAATCTGAATCACGGAGGTATGTTGTCAGGTTGGCTTCAAGCGCTGTGTCGTTGATAAATTCAAATTTCTGCAAACATTTTTGGAAGAAAAAAGTATAAACTTCGTAAACTGAGCAGTGCATGTGCAATCTTCAGTAATTTTTTTTAATATATTCGCGTATAACTCTGGTATTCTTAGCAACTGATTTATATATATATATATATTTCTAAAACTCATTAATAATTCATGAGGAAAATTCAAAAGAAATTAAGGTTTAATCAATGTCTGTTTACCCCGGTACAGAACTGATATCAGTGTCTGTAAATGTGATACAGAACTGTTTAACAAAACATCAGTTCTGTATCACATTTACAGACACTGATCATATCAGTTCTGTTCTTGATTGAGGTACGCTGGTAGCGTCCTCATACAAGATGAAGATGCAAACATTTGTTACCCAACAACATTTGTTGAATAACAAATGATAACATTTGTTGAATAACAAATGATAACATTTGTTGAATAACAAATGATAACATTTGTTGAATAACAAATGATAACATTTGTTGAATAACAAATGATAACATTTGTTGAATAACAAATGATAACATTTGTTGAATAACAAATGATAACATTTGTTGAATAACAAATGATAACATTTGTTGAATAACAAATGATAACATTTGTTGAATAACAAATGATAACATTTGTTGAATAACAAATGATAACATTTGTTGAATAACAAATGATAACATTTGTTGAATAACAAATGATAACATTTGTTGAATAACAAATGATAACATTTGTTGAATAACAAATGATAACATTTGTTGAATAACAAATGATAACATTTGTTGAATAACAAATGATAACATTTGTTGAATAACAAATGATAACATTTGTTGAATAACAAATGATAACATTTGTTGAATAACAAATGATAACATTTGTTGAATTTGAATAATAACAAATGATAACATTTGTTGTTTTTTAAGTGTTTACATAAATATTTTATACTGTAAGTACATGTAACACAAAAATACATTTTTTGAATATTTCAACAATCCTAGATCCGCCCCTGCAGTAAGGCCATTTATGCCACGTCACTTAGAATAGAAAATGTGGGACTAATATTAAATCAAAGCGCATGCTCGTATCACTAATTTAATATTCGTAGCCTATTAAACCTTACCTCGAAGGTTTATCAGCTGTTAACATGATTTATTTTTGTTTAGCTACCTTAATAGGCGTTTTAGAAGTCATTTACAGAATTCATGTCCGTTCTGTATCGGGATACAGGCACTCGGCTTCGCCTCGTGTCTGTATACCCCGATACAGAACGGCCACTCATTCCGTAAATAGTACTATATATATATATATATATATATATATATATATATATATATATATATATATATATATATATATATATATATATATATTTATATATATTAAACACAAAACCGAAACACAAACCTATAGCGATTTTACCTTTGAGAATACTGAGATGCGCAAGGCAATGAAGTTTACCAAATCTTCTGACGAACCAAAGGGAGCAGGAACTGTTGCGGAGACGATTATAGGATTGGTTGTGCCATCTGTTGCATTTGGGCCGTGCGCCAGTAAGTTAATCTGAATATTTACTGAACCGTTGCTGTTCAAAACGACGGTTTTCGGTTCATAAGATCTAACGAAAGATCGTTCATCTGTTACCAAGATATTGAATTGTTCTCTCAGTCCGTAGTTATAAAGAGTAACATTAAGAGAAGATGGTTCATCTGGGGAGACAACCCGACTGTTACTTCCTGCAAACAGTCTTACTTTAATTTCAAACGCTTGAGGGTTTATCAAACGAGGGAGAACTCGTTGGACAATATTGCCATTTTTGTCGTAGCCAGTAAACATCAGTCTAAATGCATTCGAGCCCGCTACTAAAGAGCCATAATATGTATCGTTGTACATCACTTTACCACGTGAAAGCTCAAAACTTCCCAGAAGATCTCCACTCACATTTACCATGTGGGCTATCAGATTTTTGTTATGATGAAGAACCCCAGGTTTATTTGGCACGACAGTCACGAATAATCGTTTTCCTTAAAAGAATCGCAACAAAAAGTTTTGTTGGACTAAAATTGGAGTAAAATTATATATCTGAAAAAAGTTTAGGATAACAATAAAAAGGACTGAAATAATACAATACTGAACGAATAGATCTAGACCATTACAACAATTTTGTACAATGAAACGTTTTTCTTTTCTTTTAAGTGCCTATATCATGAAATGAAAAATTGAGTTCAATTCTTGACGTATATACTATTATCAAGGTCGAATTACCTTGTGCCTAAATTAATATTCCTATTATACAGTATATCTGCATGCGACTAGTATAAAAACGTCATGCATCGCAAAATATTAACTGACTAAAGTGTCCTGACGTTTACCTTTTATTGGATTTCCAGATAGTGGAACTGGGATACTGCCAAATAAAGCAGAGTATTCTTCAACTGCAAGAGAACTTTTAAAGAACAGTGTATTTTGTGCTGTCACTTGAACGGAATACGATCCAGAGGCTCTAACAGCGAACTTCCAATTACCCACTACCAGGTTTGTTACACGAATACTGTAGATAGTAGCCGTAGTGCTAACCTTATCAACGACAGGACTATGACCTATTAAGATATTAAGATGACCCTTTAAGTATATAACTGAATCGCCTTATTCGCACTAGCTCATTCTCGCCCTCACTTTATATACAGACTTAGATTGGCTATTCTACCATTTTGCCATAGGACAATGACTGAGTATTGTAGAACAATGACTGTCTATTA
>JAWNZC010000178.1:87500-192500 GCA_035771165.1 Paragorgia papillata | reverse complement strand
TTGCAATGTTGCTCTCAATATTGCAATGTTGCGCGGTAACGAACATCCGGTTTGACTATATTAAGTTAAGCGTGCTTAAATTTTGGCCGTGTAAACAGGGTTTTAGATACAAAATTTAATCCAATGGACAACATTAAAAACAAATAAATATAAAATGGACTAGACACAACCATTCTGCAAACAATGGAAGTGAATCTAAATAATAATAATAATAAATAACAATTGCTGCCGCAGCGAGCGAGCCTGAAGCGAGCGAGCAAGACAGCAGACCTAAACAATGTAGTGGGGCTTTTCCCAAATCTTTCTAGCGCATTGAATAGCGAGCGCATCATATTGTTTTCCATATCTTCAAACGCGACACTGAGTCGCTTACTGCTTTTACATTCGTGCATACGTCGACAGCAAACATTTTTTGAAATCTTATACTTTTTAGAATATTATTTTATTGTTTTAAATTTAAGCACTCTCTGTATATATATACTAACAAATTGACAAGGCAGCATTCACCACCTTGCAGGAATGCAGGATGTTCATACAGGAATGTCCAAATCAAGAAATAAGTTGACTGACTGTTCCGGCAACAATCAGAGAAAATTAACTTTAAACTTCGTGTATATGCGGAGTAATGAGAATTGCATGATATACTATATAATAACACGGGTTAGACCTTCTTTAGGGGCCGTTTACATGAATCCGGATTGAGTTTCAATCCAGATTGAACTGCATTCCGCTTCTGATCAAATCCCTTTATCTGTTTACATGAATCCGGTTGAGATTAGTTCATTCCGGATTGAAATTTCGTTCCGGAATCATGCATAGGCGGTGCGAGTTTCATTCCGGAATGAAAAACGTGACAGAGAGGACTAGAACAAACAATGCATGCGTGTTTTCAAATATTTACGGATTTCAGATTTCAGGCAGATTTCAATCCAGAAACCCAATTCCCATGTAAACACGGATTGACTTCGCTTTTCAATCCGGATTGAAACTCAATCCGAACTCAATCCGGTAAAAAACTTGATCTGCGGTGTGCCGCCATAGGTATTCGACGTCTTGTCGAAAATTTCCTCACTGGTCTCTCGCGCGCTGATCCACACAATTCAGGGACTGTATCTTTCTTTCGTTTTCTTTTATTTAATCACATTCATTTACAGTCTAATTCGATCTATCTTTACAACGTTTTTGCTCTCGCTTATGTACCCTAGCTACGGAAATACATGCCTTTCTCTATGACCACAACGGAGTTCATTTCCTATTTACTACAATTGTTTTTCTCTATTTATCTAACTGTGCCAGCAATTGCCTGGCAATAACAAAAGTTGCTGTTGCTGAAACGGACTTTAACGATGTTGTGACAATATTGTGGTAACTAACTATCTAACAAACATATAATCTTATGAGGTTATATCCTTCTCCCTCGCGGCGTCATCGGATCTTAACTAGCGTAGCGTAAATCTTGTGGTTTACACCCTAAAACCTAGTAAACAATTCCTTACACTTCCTCAACACGTCTGTCGTGAGTGGCCTCGTAGTATACTGTATTCACAACACCTCACAAAAAGATTTGTTTTCTTCCAGTTTAATCACGATCGCTCTCAACTCACCGTCTCAACCTTTCTCCCTCTCACCTTTTTTCTTCACTCCCCTATTTTTAGCTGTTACAACTTTGACTTATCTAATTAAATTCACCTTAATCTCACATACCACACATACTCTGCTATCACACTTCATCACACGTTCTCTAATCTCCGACAACGTCTTTCTGGGTTTTGACATGCATGTTTTCCGATTCTCTTTTTCTACACTTTTACACATAACTGGGACTAAAACATAGAGCGGTTTCGACTCCCGTTACTGTCGTGGCAATAGAAGCCTTCCGAAAAGTGTTGAACAATTCATTTCGTAAGTTCTGCCAATTCATTTGAATGATTTGATGAGTTCCTGTACATTTCCTGTTTTCATCCTATTTATTACTAAGCAGAATGTGATTGGTCAATTCCCAAGCCAAACCAGGAAGTTGCGAACATTCAGTCGAGGAAGTTAGCAGTTTTTCGAGGAACTTATCAAATGAATTGGTAAAAGTTAAACTTCTCGGAACGCTTCTATTACCACGACTGTAATACCGTTTAAGATTGTAAATTACTCTAGGTTTCTAGGAAAATACTGTAGAAACTACTTGGAGAGCATAAATGAACAATTGATTTATTAATTATTATGTTCTCTTCTTCAGTGTTTGAGCTAATTTTCATTGGGGAATGCAAAACAGCACGCAATATCAAATCAGTGTCATATTTCGGTACGTCTGGGCAATTCTCTGTGGATTATGAAGGTTTGCAATGAACCTTCTCCCGATGATTTACATCGAAATTAAACATGTCTTCATTTGGACTACTGCTTGTTTTCATCAAGCGAAATAACTGTACAGTAATTAAAAGTACGCGCCAAGTTTTCGACTTACGGAAAGAGATGAATGAAATAGCGGTTAATCAACTTAAATTGGTTGTTGCTTCGGTAGTGTTTGAACTTTGAAAAAAGTAATTTAAAATAAGAATCATTAGACATAGTATACATGAATAAGAAGACATTTGTCAGAACTTACCTATAATGTGGCGAAAGATAGCGTTTGTTCGAATCTTTATTTATTCCTCCGGTAGCGTATTGCTTCCGAGAGCTATCAAATGAACCACCGTGACTGCATTTGCCTACGTTTCCTGGCTTGGTCACATCTTGGCCACCGTAATAGCCACTTGTCAGTTTGTCAAGGTTTGAAACCAGGTTGTTCATGCAATCGTCGACCTGCTGTAATACTAATAATTTTAGCCTGCTTGTCGGAGAACAGTTGTGGCAGGTTTGCTGGTCAGGATCAGCAACGTACTTTTTGTCGATAACCGTATCTCCAAAGTATGGGAAAATGCCTTTGTTTCCCCTTTCAATCCAGTTTGAATGGCTGTAGAAGTCCTGTAGCGTATGCAAGTACCTTCCTGCCTCCTCTCTCGCTTTTTGGTAGTCACCAGCATAGCCGTTGGGCTTTTTGATCAAGAAGATCACACGTTTCTTCAAAGCGACAAGTCTTCGTGATCCGTTCACAAACTGTTCTGCATCAAAGTGGGCGTGCGCAAGTTCACTTTCTTCGCTGTCAACTTTCATGTTGGCGTCTTCAATTTCTTCTATTGCGTCTTCAAACTTTGAAGAAGCAAGTAGATCTTTCAAATAGTCAGGAATTTGCCCTTCGAAAAGTCCTGTGGATTCTAGGGAGACTGGTAGGCCAGCCAAATCTTGATTCCCACCCGCATATTGTGGATTATCTTTTAGAAACTCAACAACCGATGCCCATATCCCACAACGTGTAATGACTCCGTGAGTGTAAGCACTGAAGTCGCCGATCCTATTTATTCTTCCAGGAATGAAAGCAGCTGCAAAGCCAACGCACAAAAGCAAGCACTTGAAAAATAACCCCGCCATTGTGACTGCCTATTTTATGCTATATGTGGTGTATACACCAACCACCTTCAGCTTTCTCAAACACATTAGAATGTTACGCCGTGTGTCTCAGTTAATAAATGGGTTTGTGTCACCCTCCACGTGACCCTGCCATTTGCCTTATTGTGACTGGTCGGTTAGCGTTTGAGGGCAAAACATTTCCCTCAAATGCTATAACTGACCAATCACAGTAAGAAAGAGATCAGGGTCACGTGGGGAGTGACACAAGCCCATTGTTAGTTGATTTGGAAGTCTTGCAGTGTGACAGAACAATTGGCGACGAAGTGATTTTCAGTGATAGCTGAAGAAGAACCCTCTACACCGAGCAAAATATTGTGTTTAATCTGTCTTCTATTGGGGACCCGCAGAACGTTGACGTCGCGGACGTAGGGCGGAAGTAAATTTCATAAATTCTTCAGCCGTTGTCATGGGATACAGCGGCCGCCTCTTAGACTGTGTCACATCCCCGACGCACAGGGAGCTCTAGCATGTATTTTTTGTTTTAAGCAGTATATACATCCTATACACATACATATTATATATAAATTACCGTATAGTCTCTTGTTGCTCCAAAATCAGGCCGAATCGACCGAATCAAGGATTCAAGAATTTCCTCGTACTCAACCCCCGCTCGGCCAACTCGTCAGTCGACAGAAGAAATAATACGAGAAGGGATATGGGAGGAAAGCAAATCACGTCATGGCTTGATGATCACCGCATATAGCATGGAACAGAAGTAAAACCTCGAATTTCAAATTCGGATTCACGGAAATTAGAACAGCTCGTAAATTGTAAACAATGAATAAATAGTATGGACAAGCGATCCCCTTTAATTATAAATGTAGATGTTGGGTTTTGTGCTGTTGCCATCGCTCTATCTTGATACGAAGCGCAATACACAACTTCTATTCAGGAGTCACAACTGACTTTATTTTGTATATTTCAATCATATAATTATGTACAAGGATTTTATATAAGACTACCCTAAAAGGACACCTTGTACACCTTATTAAATTCCTATGTTAATGCTACTTATATTGGAATGCGTGTCATGCGTTTCCGAGTGTTCTTATCTAATAACTAATACAATTTATTTTGGCTAAATCTTCTACACTGTTTCATCAGGTGTTAATCACCTAATATCAGAGCACATATTCTAACACAGGCAGGCATTGTTAGCTTGAATTATGTTTCCACTGATGAAAACATAGCCGATGTATTTACAAAACCAGTAACTAAAGCTAAGTTAGATATAATATATAAAAATATATAATATATAATAAATATATAATATATAAATATATAAGAGCAAGTGGGGGTGTTAGAATATGTGCTCTGACACGCATTTCGATATAAGTAGCATAACTTTATATCTTGTAGTAATTATAGTCCTTGTACATATATATGATTGAAATATACAAAATAAAGTCAGTTGTGACTCCTGAATAGAAGTTGTGTATTGCGCTTCGTATCAAGATAGAGCGATGGCAACAGCACAAAACCCAACATCTACATTTATAATTAAAGGGGATCGCTTGTCCATACTATTTATTCATTGTTTACAATTTAGGAGCTGTTCTAACTTCCGTGAATCCAAATTTGAAATTCGAGGTTTTACTTCCGTTCCATGCTATATGCGGTGATCATCCAGCCATGTAGACTTGAATCAAGTCTGTCTACAAGCCATGACGTGAATTGCTTTCCTGACGAGTTGGCCGAGTAGGGGTTGAGTACGAGGAAATTCTTGAATCCTTGATTCGGTCGATTCGGCCTGATTTTGGAGCAACAAGAGACTATACGGTAATTTATATATAATATGTATGTGTATATGGATGTATATACTGCTTAAAACAAAAAATACATGCTAGAGCTCCCTGTGCGTCGGGGATGTGACACAGTCTTAAGGCTAGTTTCCACTCAGGAAAATCTTCCTCAGGACCGGAACGGACAGGAAAGTTTTCTTTGTCTTGTGAGCTCTCGGTCGGAACTAATGACTTTAACACAAAAGAAACTTTCCTGTCCGTTCCTATCCTGCGGACAATTTTCCTGAGTGGAAACTAGCCTTAAGAGGCGGCCGCTGTATCCCATGACAACAGCTGAAGAATTTATGAAATTTACTTCCGTGTCCGCGACGTCAATAACTATCTGATTGAGCAATTCACTCAGTCACTCGCAGATCCATGTGTATATGTAAGACACATCGATGCCAAGCGATGTATTATAATAATTATCTGGGTAGATGATATTATAATAGCTAATGACCCTAGGTTGTATAGAGCAATCGTGGGCAGTAGTTTGATCTACGTTATGGCTGGCACAAGACCAGATTTGTGTTATATTGTGACTAAGCTGTCACAAAAAATGTCGAATGCCACCCAAGCCAATCTCATTACGGCTATAAGCACGCTTTGAGATACTTGAAAGGTACTGACCTGAGCAAAGCTTGAAGTTCAGAAAATCTGAGTTACCTCTAAAATTGACTAAGTGGATTTTGTGATGCTGATTGGGTAGGCATCTGTAGAAGATGGACGTAGTATAACTGGATATAACTTTCAGTTGTCTATCGATGGCCCATTGATATCTTGGAAAAGTCGTAAGCAACAAACTGTTGCATTGTCGACATGCGAGGCTGAATATATGGCGGTCGCAAACGCTGTACAAGAAGAAAAATTTATAAGGTAGTTATGTATTGACATGAATCGGTATGTGACGTAGATGGTGACGTACTTATACATTATACATAGGCCGTGTTTTGGATCAGAGCAAAGTGAAAATGTGGTAAACAGTAACTGCCGGGAATAGTTTTGATAACGAGTCGAAATACTGATGTTTCGAGCAGCCCTTCATCAGAGTAAAATGTGTGATGAAGGGATAAACTAGACGCTGTCACGCTGATTGGGTGATAGACGTGTTTGCTTTTTGGAAAAATCAGCCAAAATTTTGCTCAAGCTCCATGTTTTAAAAAATTCTCGAAATCTAACGCCCAATCATTCTTAATAATATAATGTTCTTTTTTCCCCGTTTGTTCTTGTTGTACAAGCTGTCGTAAGTTAAACTCAGAGAAAAACTCTGACCTTCAGACGGGACAGCTCGAACCCACAACCTTCCGAATGCCAGCCGGACGCTCTCATCATTGAGCCACCGGAACTCATGCAGATAGTAGACCGAGCTTGTTTTCGATATTTATTCCTGGGACGTTTTTGCTGTACAAGCTGTCGTAAGTTAAACTTAGAGAAAAACTCTGAGCTCCAGATGAGACTTGAACCCACAACCTTCCGAATGATCCAACAATTCGTCACTGTGACAATCTCATATATTTATATTCTCATAGAATCACTGATGATGTACATGTACTGATGATGTCTGCTGTGATGTCTGTATCTTCACAGCAGTCGAGGGTAGTTAGTAGCTATTGTAGTATGCCAAAGCTTACCTAGGAAAACCTAGAAAACCAAGGTACTGTAACAGTCACGCAGTATTTATGAACGTTGCAAAACACAAAATTCTCGCTATTTGAGCTAAGGAAGGTTATCTAAACTTAAAAAACTCATTAATAATTCATGAGGAAAACACAAAAGAAATCAATACCGTAGCAGAGGTTGTAAATCGGATACAGAATCGTCCTGATTTACATAAACTTTAGCTTCGATTTTGTCGGCTAAAATAGAGTATATCGCTAAAATAGTTGGTGAACTTGATTACTTAGATGCATTTGTATTTTAAGAAAGATACAGCATTCGCAGCCGATATGTATCTGATTTACTACGGCTCGCCTTCGGCTCGCCTTGTAAATCAGATACAGATCGGCTGCTCATGCTGTATCTATTACTTAAAAACCCATCCGGAGGAAGGTTGAATACTTTTTCCAACTCTGCTATGAAGACACTAGATTGAAGTGTCAAAACGTCGGGTCATGGATAGTAACTTTTTAAGCTAATCCAGAAAAACATTAAAGTGCATGTGTGGAGAAAAAAACACGTTTAACCATAATTTTGAAAATGTGAATTTTTATATAATTGCTTTTATATACAAAATTACTTTTACATTGACACTAGTTTCTTGACTTCTTCTCGTTTCTTGGCCTTTATGTTATTGAGGCATTTATAAAGAGCATTGTGAGACTCGTGTCGTTTCATAACACACTCAATTAATGGTACTTGTGGTTCTTTCACGGCTGGTACACGAAGACAAGACGGGCTAGATCCACTTTCAACTTTAATCTTCATTACTGAATATCCATTCCCGAACTTCGTCAAATCCAAACTCTCTTTTTCGGTCTTTTTAATTCGTGGAAAAATTGGTGCTTTTGGTGGAGTTGGCTGTTTGGATTTTTGCGTGAGGACATTTTCTTGGGGTTGTTCGCGGCGTTTGTCTTTTTGTTTTTGTTTTCCAGCAATCGTAACCTACGGAGACAGAAATATACAATTGATTAAAATTAGAGAATGCGTTCCCATAAAATGTCATTTCACACATATTTAACAAATAAAATAGTAGCTGTCGGACAGCTGGTCCAGTAACGAATAAAGCGACGAATAAACGAACGAACGAACGAACGAACGAACGAACGGACGGACGAACGAACGAACGAACGAACGAACGAACGAACGAACGAACGAACGAACGAACGAACGAACGAACGAACGAACGAACGAACGAACGAACGAACGAACGAACGAACGAACGAACGAACGAACGAACGAACGAACGAACGAACGAACGAACGAACGAACGAACGAACGAGAAAATTGTTTGCATACCTGAGTCAATAAAACATTATTGTGCCATTTTTTGACGTCTTCCATTTCTACTTTGTACCCGAGAATGATCCCGTCAAGTCTAAAATATATTAATAGTAAAACATAATACCTTGTACCAAAGATTTGAGTTATAAACAATATATTTACAACAATATATAGTTTAAGCACAGTATTTACCTTTGTGCAATAAGAAGCTTGGCTTTATTTTCTTCATCACTCACACGTTGAGTCATCCAAGAGACTTTGAGATTTGTCTGAGGGATGAGATGAAAGAGATAAAATTAGGAAAGATTGGGAAAAAAAACCTTCAACTAATTCGCTTCATTTCACCTCGCTTCATTACACCTCACCACAGCACATGCACTTCATCAAACCACACCTCACCTCACCACTACACTTCACCACACCACACCCCGTCACACCACACTCCACCTCACCACACCACACTCCACTCCACTGCACCTCATCACACCACACTACAACTCAACTAATTCGCTTCATTTCACTACACCTCACCACAACAGCACACTTCATGAAACCACACATCACCTCACCACTCTACACTACACCACACGTTTTCACATCACACTCGTTAGACCACACCTCGCCACATCACACCTCACCATAAAATATTAATACTTATATAATTCCTACCTTAGATAACATCGGGTGAGGCTTAAAATTTGTCTCCGCGTTAAATTCTTTAAAGGGAAAAAAGAAAAACAATAAACAACTGTGAATATAGCGGTTGTGAAGTGAAGTGAAGTGACGTGAAGTGAAGTGAAGTGAAGTGAAGTGAAGTGAAGTGAAGTGAAGTGAAGTGAAGTGAAGCGAAGCGAAGCGAGGCGAGGCGAGGCGAGGCGAGGCGAGGCGAGGCGAGGCGAGGCGAGGCGAGGCGAGGCGAAGGGAAGCGAGGCGAGGCGAGGCGAAGCGAAGCGACGCGAAGCGAAGCGAAGCGAAGCGAAGTGAAGAAAAAAAAAAAAATCAATGAACGAATGTATTCTATCACCTTCTAGAGTGGTCAAAATCTTTAAACAAGATTCACAAGCTTTCCTGTGTTCTCCGTTCTCAAAATCAAGCACTGGACCGACTTTGCGAAATCCAAGAGCAATCATCAATCGGTGAGTGCTTCGTCTTACCCAAAACATTCGAACCAACGGTTGATTAGTGATGTTAACAATTACTTCGGGGCGAATTAACATTTGTTTGAGCTAAATAAAGAGAATGTGTTTTAATGAAACAAACAAACAAACAAACAAACACCACCACCACTCCTAACAACAACAACAACAACAACACTACCATCCCCAACAACAAAACCACCACCAACAACAATAATACAAAAACACTAGCATCACTAACAACAACAACAACACTAGCATCACCAACAACACCACCACCACCACCACCACCAACAACAACAACAACAACAACAACAACAACAACAACAACAACAACAACAAAACGATCACCAACAACAAAACCACCACCAACACTGTATTTTATTTCTAAAAGCTTTTCCTAATATATAATCGTAACATTTCCTACCACATCTCGGAATATAAGAACCATTTTCTTGTCCTCCTGAGAAAGAAAAACTCGCAAAGCCTCAGCGAGAATGGGGGAAAACGAGAGAATATCTATAGATGAAAGAACGTGATGCAAATATAATTAGCCGCCTGAGCTCTTATGCAGCATGAGATCGAAAAAACGATGACGATATCAAATAATTCATCTCACGTGTGACTGACTGAAGAACTAAAAGAACTTTTTCCAGGCAACAGTTGTCATTCCAGTGCGGATAAATCAATACTGCCTGCTTGTCGTTGATATTCTTCACGAGAAAACCAATGGACGTCAAGAACTTTTCAACTTTAAGAATTCGTGACAACCACGGAGAAGTAATTTCACGATAGGGCAAAGAAAGTGGGTTGGATTTCTTGCTTGTTCCTTCTAGGATTTCAACTGCCTCCTTCACCTATATTATTTGATCAAGAAACAATTAAACAACATACAAATATTTAGTAGTCCTTCAGTAGCCGGTGAGTAGTATAACACTAGAGTGCTTAAGCAAATACAACGCGAACCTCAACGACGACGTCCTTAATACAATAGAATTTTCCTCACACAACAAAGAAAATGAATAATTTTTAGTCCCAAGAGCAATCCTAACGCCGTCCCCGTTCTATATACAACGTTATTCAGATCATTTTCACGTCTTCAGGACGACGTTAACTCGTGAAACGGCGCGAAACCTGTTAGTTGAGTATTGACTTCAAACTATGCGACAAAATCTTTTTCTAACTCTAAAGCTTTTGGATGTCAAAAAACGTACTTTAAGTATTTAATACTACATAAATGGATTCGTGGTTTTAGCTAGATACTGAACTTTAGATTGCCGTCGTCCTAGCTTGCTTAAGCTCTCTACTAACGCTCGTGAAGGACAACTAAATATTTGTACTCACGGTGGTTTGGGTCAAACTTGCTTCGTCCTGGTTAAGGATACCTAACTCTTTGTTTATGTGGAGTAGATCTCCCCCGTTGAGCAACAGTAATATATATGCGACATTAGATATAGGGTATATTTCTGACTGTTCTAGCCGGGAGTCCCAATAGCCCAGTGGTTAGAGCGCTGGTACGTTAAACCAGAGAGCTTGGGTTCGACTCATGGTTGGGCCAGTCAGAAAACATTTCTCTACAGCAGTAATTCGACCTCATTTGAACTTAATCTTCTTCATTTATAAAACAACATACATGCAGTTGTCCAATAATGGTGACTATAGATCATAAAGAGTATGATTGCTTACCACGTCCAGTAAAGTTGGCAAAAGACTTGGATACAAATGATGACGATGCAGAATCTGAATGATCGTCTCCACCAGACAATCGGAAACAAGTAGACGAGACTTTCCTGAAAGTAGTAAATCAAGAAAAATAGTACGATAAAAACATCGTACTTATCGCTACACGGTCACTACCATAAGCAAAAATAGGCACGCTTGGGCGTACATGTATCTACTGCGTCAGACTGCTCGGACTTACTCGGGATGTGAGCGGAAAAAACTTCTGAAATTTGATTGGTCCTGAAGGATATTCTATTGGTACTTAACTAACATCGAAAAGCCTTGCGTGCCGACATAGTATGTACGCGCATGCGCAGTAGACACAAAACGACCTAAACTTCCGCCGTCTGTGTTCGGCCAGAACCCGCAGCCAAATTATAAATATACTGCAATTTTCGGTTGAGCTTAGAGACCGGAGGTTTTATTGAAAAGTTTGATCGTTTCGCAATTTGACACGTTCCCACGGGAAATTTGAATGTTTGAGCGTTTTGACCAATATAAATTAAGGCGTTGCCCTAACTTTTAAAATTTGCCCATGACAACATCTTAAATTGCTCTTGGTAACGTATCTTAATTTTATAGATTACTGATTAACCTTCATTGACAAGAGGACACTCGAATCTCTCCGCCACCGTTTCTCGTGCTTTATCGAACGAACAGTCGGCAGCATGAAGTCGAGATTCTACCACAGGAACACTGGTGTCACGACCGTAAAGATGGAATGAAGCCCAAAAAAGCGGTTCTTGGAAGGTCTCTAAATCTTGCAGGTATTTCTTGGTTCTCAGTAAAGAATACGCAACGCTTGAGCCCTAAAGTGAAAATAAACGCAAAGTAAAATTGTTTATCCAATGACTGGAAACGTTTCTCCAGTTTCTCCAATGACTGGAAAAAGGGCTTGATAGTCAACTAAAGCCACTTTATTCATTGAGGGTACATATGACGTTCGTTCGTTCGTTCGTTCGTTCGTTCGTTCGTTCGTTCGTTCGTTCGTTCGTTCGTTCGTTCGTTCGTTCGTTCGTTCGTTCGTGCGGAATCATTAGGCACGGCATTGCCATTTAAAATTGTGCCTGGTTTGTAAATAGGGTCCTTTTTCAATATATCCAAATCTAGTTACAATCTGCATGTTCGAAATCCATTATCTGAAACTATTAAGTATGAAAAGCACGTTCACATACAGTACACACTTGAAAGGTACACACTTACACTTGAAAGGTTTTTGTAAAATTCACGGAGGCTTGCTAATAAGATTTTCTGAGGTACCGACCAAGTTGGCATGACAACAGCTTTTACTCCAGCAATCATGAGTGCCAGCGGTATGGAGAGGTCGAACGTCTGGAGTTCGTGAAATCGATTGCAACATCCATAACACGAGTTCAGCACGACAAGATCCGGACCTTGACGTAACGCCACGATGTCCTCCAAAGTTACTGCCCACGAGTCATCGGAGACCACCTTCGGGTCCTCGTCGGGGATTGTCGCCAGGGCGATAACCCCGTCGCCATGGGAACCATAGGTTGATAAGTGGAGAAGGGAGGTGGAGCTGAAGTCACGAAGGAAGTGTTGTTTAGTCGCTGATCTACCAACCTCGGCCTTGACACCAAGGAGAACGGAGACATCAGCTAGTTCTTCTTCTAAAAGATCTAACTGCGCGTTAGTAGGTTTTCTGAACGAGCTCTCCGGAATGTTGTCCATCTCAGGATTTCCCAGAATTCGTATTGGTCTAAGAGGACTACACTCGCAGGATTCTAGGATTCCGAGAACCGAGATACACGGCAGAGCCTGGAACGAGTCGCCAAGCTCGAGCAGGGAACGTCCTGACGAAGTGTAAAGATCGGCAAACGGAACAAGATTCAGAAACGAATTTTTCACGACAACAATCTCCACATCACTCAGATCCTTGTCCAAGGTATCTTCAATTGGAGTAAGAAACAGCTCGGAAAGCTTCGTCAGGAAATTGGTAGATTCATAGGGGACTTCGGGGTCACTGGTTTCAATCGTAGTTTCTTGATGTGAAGTCGGATACAGTTTCCTGTGATCGCAACTGTACGAAGCAACTGGATCACATGGTGTCAGTAATCCATTGATATATCCCTCGATCGTTTTTTCAAACAACGATCCCGCGGGATTTTTGTGCCAATGAAAGTGAGCCACGCCCTGGTGCAATGACGTCATCACCCACACCATGTAACCGTTGGTAACGACACGATAAAACAGCACTAGCTTCTTGTGACCGCTAACCAGCTGCTGTAGCTCCGGCATAGTTAGAAAACGATGACGCTGGTCGGATGGGTCTAAGTCAGATCCTTCTACGAAAGCTTTGTACTCGGTCATCTGGTGGAACAAATTGGAATTCATTCGTTCAGCTAGCTCCAGGGCGTCCTCAACGCGTCCGGCTTCGGCTAATAATTCTAATATTTGGTCAACGTAATGGTTGAGTTCGTTTAGTACTGGATGGCGGGGAAGAATCTTATATCCTCTTATTTTATTGAATTTCAACTCTAGGTAGTCTTTCACCTCGTATAGCAAAGGTAAGGCTTCAGTTGTTTTTCCTAATGTTAGTAGAACTTTGATTAAAGATTTATTGATCCTGTGTTCGTCCTTTGTTCCTTCAGCTCCTGAGCCTCGAGTAAAGCCTTTCTAAGAAAGGACTCGGCGTGTTGGAATAGCCTCAGAGTTTGGTAACTCAGACCCAAGGCCTCTAAAGCTTGACATCGAAGAAGTGGTTGGTTACTGGCCGTAGCGAGGTTCAGCTGGTTCTTAAAACAGGATAACGCACCTTCCGGGTTATTCCGAGAGACAAAGCCCTCGCCCAGGCCACCGTATGCGATCGCCTCGGAGTGCGAGTCTTTTAAAGACGTCGCTATCTTTAAGTGTAGCTCATAGTACTCCATAGCCAAAGTAGTACATCCCTTCGCTTCATGGACCTTCCCAAGATGACTATAAGCCAAGGCGATACCCCGCTGGTCGTCATACTTCAGGCACAAGGCTAGCTCAGTTCGATGGCTTTTGATGGATTCCTCGTAAAGGCCTTGGAGTCGTTCGAGCTCTCCTAGAATGCCATAAGCCTTGACGAGACTCTTCTGGTCAACATACTCCACCTTAGAGAAATACTCTTGTGCGTATTTCTCAGCTTCCTGATAGAGCTCTAGTTCTTTAAACAAGAAACACAATCTTAAGAGAGCTTCTCTTTCTTCCACGCAAATCTCAACACGCATTTCTTTGTCTTCTGGGCTAAGTGAGGATAACTTATTACGACACGTCGAGAGAAGTTGTGTGTTGTACGAAATACTAAGATCATGTTCCTCTGATATACTAGTATACAGAATTGCAAGTTTTGAATAAGCTCTGAGCTCGCTCATGAAATTCTGCGAAAGTTTCGCGTTTTCTAGACATTTTTTGGCAAACCAAATAGCAGTGTTGACTCCACCAAGTCGGGAACAGCATTCAGAGGCTTTTAAAAGAACATCATTAATGATCTCTGGATCCATCTTTTCCAAGAATATTACACGCTCAGATTCTACGCATTCTGACAGCTTCGCGGGGTTTAATGTTTCTGAGAATTCTTCTGTTTTCGTGTCATCTTTCGTAGAACAACGATGCAGTTCTTTTTTGAAGGCTTTCAAAGCAGTCTCGTCTAAACAATGAACCATTAGAGCAGTCTTGATCATGTTGAGACAAACTTGGAATTTTTCCTTTACAATTAACTTTTTGGAAAGCGATACTAAAAGCTGAAACGCATCTGATTCAACAAATTTCTCTGAAAAATAAATACATAAAATATATTTTATGAAGCAACAATGTCATGAATATGTAAAATACAAACGGCCATTAAATAACAGATGTACGCTGAGAAGGTCATGCAGTTTTAAAAGCTAAATATATGATTATCATTGAGTTACTTAGCATGATAGTATTGTAGCTGACCTTTCTGTTCTTCGTTCACCATTTGATGACATATTTTGCTTATCTTTTTTGCTGTCTCCAGATGGCATTTATCGTCTAATAAATATGCCTTGAGATATGCACTGATACTTTGCTCATACGTACCGAGTTGGTCATAAACAAATCCACTCAAATGATGAATCTAAAGTTACACAAAACAAATAAGCTGAAATCTAAGTACAATGACTGTGTTTGTTTGGTGATTGGTGTAATTATTTACAGGTCAGGCTGATTAGTTAGTGATGTCATCAGTGATAGTCAGTGATGTCATCAGTGATAGGGTTACCCTAGCACCCAGGTTACCCCAGCATGATGTCATCAATTAATGATGTCATCAGTTAGTGATGTCATCAGTTAATGATGTCATCACTCATCAGTTAGTGATGTCATCAGTTAAAGGTGACGTACAGTCCATTCTGCGCATGACCGCAATGTGGTCCCCAAAACATGACATTCGTAGATAATTACATGAAGTACTCAGCTCAATGTAAACCGTTAGGAACAACATGGCATCAAACCAAGTGATTCGGCGAGGATATCTCCTCGGATTTCTTCTATTTCTCCTGAAAATGTTTTGTTTTGGGTACAAGTAATGAATGGGAACCAAGAAAAGCTTACAATCTTGAATAAGGTATTAGTATTATTTTTGTAAATAAAGATGTAAACATTAGTTTCGTACATGCGCAGAACGGACTGTACATCACCTTTAATGATGTCATCACTCATCAGTTAATGATGTCATCAGTTACCCCCAATATAACTAAGATTTTTTAAGACTATATTACAACATTTTTGTAGTAAAGCTACATGAATTGATTTTACCTTGGAATTATCAGGGTCTATTGCGATCAAAGCGTCAATATCTCTCAAGCATCGATGAAACAATTTCAGTTTAATGCAGACATTGAGTCGACCATCAAGAGCCTCCTGATCTTGTGGACAGATCTCCAGAATCTTTGAGAAATACTCCAAAGATTGCAAGCTGTTACCTTCTGTAAACATTTCTTGAGCTTCCGACTTGAGCTCATGCAGCGAACTATTCGTGACGGGACAAAAATATTTATAGTATTAAAACAAAACAGAAGATAAATGCAAATCTAGAATGAATCAAACGCGATCGGAAATGAAGACTTCTCGACGCAATTCTTGGAGTTGCATGTACCTTCTGAAGTGATTGTTGTGTTCCGATATTTGTAAATTTAGGGTCATTTTTCAATTTCGTGATAGCGTTGTCAACTGCGGCGTCCATTTGTTGACATATTTACCGAAGACCATTCATGATCATTTATCCACTAAATTGCAAAGTATTGGCTAGATTTCGTTGTAATCATCTTCGGACTTCAAGAAAGGCTCTTTCCTTGGTCTATTCTGCCAGTTTCTGGTGATTTTCTAGCTAAATAACAACCTAAAAACAAAGCAAAATTTCAGCAAATCCGCCATTGCTCATCCATGGCAACGAGATGAGCCTGCGAGCTCGCCGACCAGCAGACAATCATAATAATGAATTTCTCAGATTTGTTTCTCAGAAACTTTGACGGGTCGAAGTACCAGGAGAAATTTCACTTTTAGTTTAGTTTAGTTTAGTTTAGTTTAATGACTTTATTGCCCATAGCAACTGGTAGTCAAACAGAGCGAAATGCCCCAATTGAACATGACTACCATGATGTAAATGTTGGTTTTGCGGAGGGAGGAAAACCGGAGAACCCGGCGAAAAACTCTCGAAGCACGGGAGAGATCAACTACAACTCTACTCACATTAGTTTCCAGCTCGACAACGGGGTCATTCCCAAGCGGTCACCCATCCAAGTACTAATTCCATCTAACCGGGCTTAACTTTTGGTGAGAGGCAGCGCGCTAACAGCACACGCCACCCGTGAAACGAAAATTAAGTTTGTCTTATTTGAAAGAACACTTAAAATGATAGAGTAACATCTTTTGCAGTTTTTCGTTTCCTTGCTTCGTTCTTGAGATATTTCAGTTTGTTTGATGTAAATGTCGCATGTTGCCACGTCACACGTGCATAATGAGTTATCGAAAAACGTTATATATCTTTGCTATTGTCAAATATAGTCACTTGAAAATCTACATGTTTAGTGTTCTGGGCGAAACACACGCACATCCTTCCCTCGAATTATTTTGGTTTGATAATAGCAAAGATATAACTTTTTTCAAAAACTCATTATGCACATGTGACGTTAAAATGTTTAATTTGTATATCAAACAAACTGAAATATCTCAAGAACGAAGCAAGGAAACGAAAAAAATCAAAGATGTTACTCTATCATTTTAAGTGTTCTTTCAAATAAGACAGACTTAATTTTCGTTTCATAGGCACTTTGAAAAATCATGTTTTGTTTCTTTTCTTGCTAAAAAGTAGTAAAATAACCTGGGTTTTACCGGAGTTTTGACTTTACTGGCATTCCATAGTCCCAGTGCGGAATGCCTTTTGAAAACACAAGACTTATTTTCCATCTTAGGGGCTGTTACACCATAGTCAATCGAGATATGGTCTGGAAACTCAGCTAAAGTCTTTGGTCTATCTTTTTGTTTGCCTTTATGCATTTTTGTGTACGGTGCACGGTCACTGAACACATTGTATTTTAGTATAATGAACGAATTGTCCACTAGCAACGTTTCAGTTCAATCACTCAACCGTGCTATTTAAATATTAATAATATACATGACAAAATTACTGCATCCTGATTGGTCGAGAGGAGTGCAATTTTAATGTAATGCAGTGCAGAAAAATGAAATACAGTGCAAATTTCAACGAGTATTAAGCATTCTGATCGGCTAATAAACAACCAGAAACTACCGGAAAGCCAATGAAATGCTTATGCGGATTTTGAAGGATGGTTTTTCCTTCACGAGAAAATCCAATATGGCAACCAAAACATAAAGTTGCCGAAGAACATTTCGATGAAATACAGAGTGAATTTTGCTTTAATATTGTCATTAAAGTTCCTGCAAGAAGACGTTAGATGCTATGAGTAAAACGTTTAACGTATTTAGTGAACAAAGCGAAGCAGTTTTTAACCATTGAAGCTTCGAGAAGTGGATCGAGCAATGAGTGGTAGAACATTTGTCTAACGTTTTCATGTATATTATTAATAAGTAATAGCATGGTTTCGAGTGCAGTTTTGGAAAACACGCACTCGTGAGTTTTTCAAAGACCTCAAATAGCACTCGTCCTTCGGACTCGTGCAATTTTGATAGCCTTTGAAAAACTCACTCGTGCATGTTTTTCCAAATTGCACTCGAAACCATGCTATTACCTATACTAATAAACCTAAAACAAAAGATGTGCAGAGTGTAAGGTACGGTTCAACATAAAATCACAGCTCACTATAGGCACTTTGAAGTTTGCCGAGTTTCCAGACCATATCTCGATTGACTATGCTTACATATACACATACAGTATTAATTATAAAACAACAAAAAGCTATTGACATCCTAAATCATATTTTCTTTATTAGTTCTAAGTTAAATAGGTGCTAAAAAAATAAAATTTACAATTTTAAAAATATTATATTGTTATGGTACAATTAATGTGTTCATTTATTCTAAATTTCTCATTCTCAGGAATAGCAATAAAAAGAATTACTGGATGGAAGGTCTTGAGTAAGGAACTAAGGATAGAAAAGTATGTGTATTAAAAGTAGAGCGAAGTTCTATTCTGAGCAACCATTGCAGCAAATTGTCTTAAGCCCTAATCAAACGAGAACGCAAGTCATCGCAAGTTGGCAGTCACGATATCTCAGCCAGCCGCTCTGAATAGTTTCCCGAAAATATCATGTACCGTGACAAAGTTAAAACTTGTTTAAAACACTCATGAAACCTTTATTTTGTTAATTTGGGGAGTTCGACGACCGCCACAGAAATTCTGACTGCCAACTTGCGATGACTTGCGTTCTCGTTCGATTAGGGCTTTACAATTATCTTGACCATTGCAACAGCATGTTACACGCTGCAATGCTTCGTGCAACTTGTCTTATAACGACCTTGGCTAAATGGCTATTGCACAGCATGTTACACACTGCAATGGTTCATGCAACTTGTCTCGCAAGGATCTTGTTCATTGCACAGCATGTTACACACGCTGCAATAGTTCGTACAACTTGTCTTACAACGATTTTGACCATTGCACAGCATGTTACACACGTACAACCTAGCTTATAATGATCTTGGTCATTGCACAGCCATGTTACACGCTGCAATAGTTCGTTCAACTTGTCTTATAACGACCTCAGTGGCTAATGGCTATTGCACAGCATGTTACACACTGCAATGGTTCATGCAACTTGTCTCGCAAGGATCTTGTTCATTGCACAGCATGTTATACACGCTGCAATGGTTCGTACAACTTGTCACGCAACGATCTTGGCCATTGCGCAGCATGTTACACGCTGCAATGGTTCGCGCAAAGTAAAGTAAAGTTGCATAAAAAATTGAACTGTGTAACAGGGCCGTTAACGAACTGGATTTTATCCTGAATGTTTCATTAAAATAGCCAAAACGTCTCGCAAAAGGGAATTACGAACCTAACTTTCTAGATATTCATAGCGGGATCTAAAGGTATATCTGGTAGTGGTCTTTTCGATTCTGACCTCTCCATTTTACTTCGACCTGATGCAGTACTATTCACTCCATCATCGTTTATCTCAGCGTATGTATTCGACTCATCATCGACTAAACGACGCAAGCTCGAGCTAGACTCCATATCAAGGCTACTGTCTTTCTTTAGCTTCCGTTGTGCTTTCTTCGACTTTCGAGGTATCTTTTCATAGTTTCTCTCGGTGTCGTCGCCGCTTTTCTTCGACGTCCGTCCTATTCGTTTTAAAAAGCTATCAAGTTTAAAAGTGCTTGCAGTTTTGAATAAACTTTTCGTGGATCCCTTTTCAGACTTATTCTTATTCACGACGGCGTAAAGCGCCAGCGACGGAGCACTACGATGTAACGTTGTGCGTTTTGAGGGATCCAATCTAGTGTCTCTCTCAATGGATAACTTCCGAAGATCGGAGTCACTCGAGTGGGTATTGACCCGGGATCTTGGTTTAGCGGTGTCGTACGTGACAGCCTCATCTATAACTTGGTAATGGCAAGGTTCATTTCCTGTCGCTCCAGACGATGAATCTGGTAAACTTTCTGGTTCGGTTGCTTGGTTTTCGTTCGGTGTCGTTCCATTTTTCATGTCGTGGTAATCGTTCATGCCATCAGAAGCATTCTGGTTTACATTGTTGGCTTCAGTTTCAGGATTATCATCGATACTCTTCTCGGCTTTCATCATGAACGAAGGTTTCTGTGGTAGAGGTGGCGGGAGTTCGACACCCCCCGGGGTTTGTTGCCCGGGTTTTGGTGCAACGTTCACGAAATTGTACGGTGTAGCCACGTGATCTCTGCGGTTGCCAAACACATCGTAAGCCATTGGATCCTGTAAGTAGAAGAGAAATACAATCTCGAGTCCTGTTGGTTGGTAAGCGAAGTGCTATGGGCGTAAACTTAGACCCTATTCACATTATACCAGGTAGAGTGGTGAACTGTAAAAGGTGCTACACTGACGAGATTTTTTTTTGTAACTACTGAACTAACTCAAAACTATAATCTCAGCAGTATACCAGCTTTTCACTTTTCTCTATCTAAAACACTGTCTACACAGCACTCTACTCAATGGTTATAATATCTAAGTAAGTAAGTAAGACTTACACTGGAAAGTTGGTACACAAACTTAGAGCAACAACAATTAAACCGATCACAACCATTACCAGCACCTTACAGAAGACTTGTCCGAAACGCGTTACAAACAAACAAACAAACAAACAAACAAACAAACAAACAAACAAACAAACAAACAAACAAACAAACAGACACAGACACAGACAGACAGACAGACAGACAGACAGACAGACACAAACAAGCAAGCAAGCAAGCAAGCAAGCAAACAAACAAACCAAACAAACAAACCAAACAAACAAACAAACAAACAAACAAACAAACAAACAAAACAAACAAACAAAACAAACAAAATAACTACAAACAAACAAACAAACAAACAAACAAACAAACAAACAAACAAACAAACAAACAAACAAACAAAACAAACAAACAAACCAACAAACAAACAGTAGGTTTTTTTGCTTTTGTTTTTGTTTGTTTTTTCCCAGACAACACCGACAAACAAATACCGACAGCACCACCCACGAACAACACCCATCTCCCCGACAACACCCACCACAGATTCCACACATACCGCAATCGTGACATAATGAACTGGACACATAAATATAGGCGAACCTGACAGAAACCCTTTCACTTGACTCTGAAGATGACCGCCGATGAGGCCGTCGAAATGTCAACCATTACTAACAGTCTTTCTCAAGACTACTCTAACGAACATGTTATAATACTCCTAGGTTAAAACCATTTACTCTAAGTACATACATTGCGCATTGGGGGTCTTGGAGGGCTCATCGTCTGCTCCTGTCCCGCGAACACCTCCCTCGAAGAATCCCGTCTGGCAAACACGTTATCTTGCATATTATCCAAGCGATCGTAGCTACTCATAGGGGCCCCTTGCTGAATACTCATCGTCGATCTATCAAGTCTATCATAGCACTCGGTCCCATTCCCCACAACCTTCGGACTGGTGGATAACGACGCGTGACGGTACTTCGCCAAATGATTGTAACTATCTTCAGGCGGCGGGCTGGAATAGGAAGAGATCTGGTGCCGACTTCGTCCCTCCAAGCTCCCGAACGACCTGGAACGACCTTCCGCGCTCGACGGACTACCGTGGAAACTTGAGCCCCGTTCCAAACGATCGTACGAGGCGTTCGGACTTCGGATCGTCCCTTGGCTTGCTTTTCGCTCCGGGAGAGTTCTATTACAGTTCAGGCGACTATAAGAAGTATCCGTCGTCTGCGACATGCGACTGTTGAAGCTTCCTGTTCGATCTAGGCGGTCATAAGAGTCCGCAATCGCCGTGCTCTGGGAGCTGTTTTTCCGTTCCAAGTGGTTGTAGATTTGTTGGTCGTTTTGTACGATGGCTTGCGGTTGGCTGGACATGGCTGGGATGACTAAAATAAAGAGAGGAAAAGGGGAAATAATTGACGACCTACTCCGATTAAAAGCTTAATTGGCTTAAAACCTCAATGTTTCGTTCTCTATAAAGATGGAACTTACTGTATCTTGCAACGCCATTGACGACATTTAACGCATTGTTGCAAGACCAGTAGCACGAATCATTGCAGCGTGCAACATGCTGCGCAATGGCCAAAATCGTGCGAGACAAGTTTCAGGAAGCATTGCAGCGTGTAACATGCTGTGTAATGGCCAAAATCGTGCGAGACAAGTTTCAGGAAGCATTGCAGCGTGTAACATGCTGCGCAATGGCTAAAATCGTGCGAGACAAGTTGCAGGAAGCATTGCTTTGTGTAACATGGTACGCAACGTTCAAAATCGTGCGAGACAAGTTTCACAAACCACTGCATGTGTAATGGCCAAGATAATTATAAGGCAAGTTGCGCAAACCATTGCAGCAGGTAACATGCTGTGTAATGGCCAAGGGCGTTATAAGACAAGTTGCACGAACCATTGCAGCGTGTAACATGCTGCGCGATGGTCAAGATCGTTGCGAGACAAGTTTCAAGAACCATTGCAATGTGTAACATGCTGCGCAATGTTCAAAATCGTGCGAGACAAGTTGTACGAACCATTGCAGCGTATAACATGCTGCGCATTGGTCAAGATCGTTGCGAGACAAGTTTCAAGAACCATTGCAGCGTGTAACACTTATATTTAATCTGGTAAATGTCTTGAATGAGCGCATGTTACGCGACCTGGAAAGAATCTCTTAACGTACCTCCCAAGTTAAGCGTCGAGCTATTCAACATAACGCTCCAACGTAGCTTCCCATAAGCCTGAGCAATCTCTTGATCGTCACCGGAATTCAATCGGCTTCTTCTGCCAGTCGTTTGCACCTTTTTCGCGCGAAGACTCGTGAACCGATCAAGCTGATCAAAGATCGCGTTGTCTTCGCTGTTCGTCGTCAAAAAATGGTACTTCCCTTCTCCCATCGGAGATTTACGTCCAGCCTCGAACACAAACTCGTTGTTGTCCGTACATTCGTAGTTTCGGATAGTGGTCAGCGGCCACTGCGATAGAACAGAGTGTGTACGTTCTAGCGCCAATGTAATGCCCCATTCTGCCACGTGCAACAAACAGTTCAAGTTTTTTGCTCCAATCCTTTGTAAACATTTCGAGTCGCCTCCTTTGACCCTAAAGCTAGTTTCTTGAGAAAATATTAAAAAGTATATTATTAGCCTTTAAACGCTTTAATTTTATATTCTTTTTGTATACAGTATGTAGAATATTTTTAATTTAATACTACCTTGCACTTTGTAGATATTAAACTAGATATTAAAGTCTGTCATCAATGATGTAAATGGAAAATTAGGTAAGTACATTTATTAAACAACAATAGCAACAGCAGCAGCAGCAATAACAGCAGCAGCAACAACAGCAACAACAGCAGCAACAACAACAACAGCAACAACAATAAGTACTATTAGTTATTAGCGGTACTGGTATTCTAGCTTGAGGAATGTCTACCAAATGTCTGTTTATATATTACACCAAATTTGCACATGTGATCATGTATACATACCAATTTTATCATCAATGATGATGATGATGATGATAAAGAAGATAATAATAATGATGATGATAATAATGATGATGATAATAATAATGATAATAATAATGATGATGATAATGATGATGATGATAATGATGATGATAATGAGTGTAATGATAATAATGATGATAATGATGATCATGATGATGAGGGTGATGATGATAATAATAATGATGATGATAATGATAATAATGATGATAATAATGATGATAATAATAATAATAATGATGATAATGATAATGATGATAATGATAATGATGATGATAATGATGATGATAATAATGATAATGATAATGATGATGATATGTCTACTTACCTATCATACTTGAGTTTAGTCTGGTTTGCATCATGAGTTGAATCACCCATAAATCCATGGTTTTCTCATTAGCTGCCATAAAGTAATGAAAATCTTCATCATTCGAAACCTCAAAATAGTTTTTCCCTTTCTCCGTTTTCCTCTTGAATACAGAATACTTTGGAAACAAACTGAAAGACGCAATAGGAAATTCCCTTCGCCAATCTTCCTCTTTCTCAAACCACTGAAAATACACGTTGTCATCACCATCGTATCTTCTTAGGACACAAAAATATTTCTTCCATTGTTTGTTCTTTTTGAGGAAGCCTTTGTTTTTATTAAATTCTTCTTTCTCTAACCAACCCTGAAACATTTATAGTTTTTGTGGAAACCATTAGTTATTTGATTTTAGAAAAGTTTAACCCACTGCACCAACTAAGCTTCAATACCAGCTAACAATAGACAGTCTATGGTATTAGAGTAAAAGGACCTTCGCTCGAAACGTTAGACTCCTACGTTCTCTGTTTCAGCAGTATATCTCAAACTCATTAATAATTCATGAGAAAACACAAAGGAAATCAGTACCGTGTCGGTGGTTTGGATATCGGAGGAAGAAATTACATAAATTAAGCAAACTTTCATCTTGATTTTCTCTTAAAATACTGATTTGTTTGAGATGCTATATCATACACTCGGAGGAGTGTTTCATCAGGGGTATCCAAACACCTCGAAGTTTGTTCACAAACCTCGGCTTCGCCTCGGTTTTCAATAAACGTCTCGGTGTTTGGATATCCTGATGAAACACTCCTCCTCGTGTATGATATATTACATCAAACCTTACTATTTTTTAATTGTTGTTTCAACACTGCACACTACTTTTAATACACTCAATACAGTATGTTTAACCAGCATAGCACAGACTGTTTCAGATCCTTTGATATAATAGAAATGGGGTTGGATTACAACTTAAGAATACCTGTCCAATGAAAGTTGTGAGTACTCGTTATTTGTGCTGACTTGTGGGTAGTGGACCATTCTCCATTTCTCACAGAAATGTATTCAATCGATCATTATATTACATCTATGTTATAAGGGGAGATGTCTCAAAAACCCATAACTAAATCCACGTATTATGAGCATAAATTAAATTTTTGTTTATCATCACCATTGGGTACATGTACTTTTGTTTTTATCACCTCAATTACTTAAGTTAGTTAATTAATTTACTGTTGTTAAACTTCAAGCACTTTTAACCCAAGTCTATAAACTAGAACATAGCACATTAATTTAACTATCCCTACACAAGGCAATGATGGTGAATAATTCTGCTGATTACAACACCATAGTTTTTTAACACTTTGAGGCCTGCACCTCTCCCTGTGCTGAATAAAATCGTCTGGCATCAGCCAGATAAAATACTAAAGACTCGTCGTCAGGCTTCATTTGAAGTGTTAAAGAGATAGGTAATTTTAACACTTTGAGGCCTGGACATCTCCCTGTGCTGAATAAAATCGTCTGGCAAGTGGCAACAGCCAGAATAAAATACTAAAGACTCGTCGTCAGGCTTCAAAGTGTTAAGTCCGGAAGTACTAAATCTTGTGGGAGTTCGATGAAAACTTTCGAAGTATTCGTACGGAAGACCTTAATATCGACACTTTTTAATATAAAGCATCTAAATTATTAAAGTTAATGACCATAATTTGGCAAACATTTCAGAAACACGTCACAGTTCTGTACGGTTCAGATCGCGATTACGCGAAACAAGTTGACTTTTTGACAAATATGGTGTTTGGAACCAAATTTTACTTTGTATAAATAGTCCCATTTTTTAACATTTTTGTGTTAGTTACGACATTAGATCATTAAATCAGTCATAGTACTTGTTTTGTAAATAAATGATCATATTAGGCCAATGTCGATTTTATTAAGGACAATGTTTAATTACTTAACAAATTTTAATGCGTGTTCAGAATTCAGACAAGTGGCTTTTAATGTGGCACTGATTTTATATACCATTAGGGAATCGACGATCGCGGAGTTAAAGTATATATGAAGAGCTAACAATATTAATAAACAAGTACACGGTACCTGAAATATTTCTTCAAAGTTTGAATCCATTTTTCTGCATTATATTTGCTGTAAACACACTTTATTATTGATCGAACAGTGGGGTGATCAGCGATCAGCAGGCACTGAGCTTCTTCGTGCCCAGGCCACTGATCATGACGTCACAAGTCTCACAACTCTTTTTCCAGCGCTCGCTTTAGGCGTATAGTATTTTCCATGTTGCGCATACAGAGCAGACAAAATCAATACATGTCCAATACAATGTGGACTTCATACAAATAGTATATGTAGATTAATTGATAAATCGTTAATTTATGCGAATCGTACAACCATTATTAGAGAAAGGAGTGACAAACCATATTATAAACGTTCAGATTCACAAGGCTTGTATTTGCGAATCTGAAGAAGGGGCAGTGCCCCGAAACGTACGTTTTGTGCGAATAAAGTTATATTTATGATGGTTTGTATTTTTGTTTAAACTTTATGGCAGAGGCTCGCCACATATATATATATATATACCATTTATATATATATTTAGACCATTTTATCTGAAGAGTACCACACAATATTTGTGGCACGAAACTAAATAGTAATAAAATGTCTAATCAAACCTGTTGAGTCTTTGAACTTTAACTATATATATATATATATATAATTTTGACGTAATTATGGTATGAATTTACAAGTCGAATCAACGAGTCATATATATATATATATATATATATATATATATATATATATATATATATATATATATATATATATATATATATATATATATATGACTCGTTGATTCGACTTGTAAATTCATACCATAATTACGTCAAAATTTAGAAGTCTGTAACCCTAGAAGGAATGGCGTTTTCGATGAGAACTTGTGACAAACAACAATGATCTTTTAAACATATAAAAACAACCAGCTTTATCATTTAGATTTTTGAGTTTTGATGGCGTCATATAGACGTCACGTTGACGTCACATAAAAACGATATGTTGCTACATTGACGCTCAGGCCTAAAAAATTGCCGGGAAGTTTATTCAAGCATAACAAAACACGAGAACACTCATTGAGACAGACGATAAAATAGATTTACTTTCTAACACTTTCTTAACACTCTTCTATAGTTCGATCATTTTACTACAACATCTTATTAATGAATGGCAGATTACTATATGAAGCCGCTCAGAGTAGCTTCATTGATTTTCCATTGTCAATGAAAGTTTACGGTGTGATCACTTCGCGGTATTAAAACCTCATTGTTTAAGAGACATTTATAAATATACTTTGTTAAAGACATAGGCATAGCCAGGATTGCGGAAAGAGGAAGCTGACGACAGAAATATATATTTGAGGGGGTAAAAAAAGTAGAGCACTGCGTAGGCATTGTTTTAAAAGTGGTTTTCTGATGAAAATATTGTCGGTAATGTTTCTGCATAATCTTAAAGATATTATCGTACTTGAAAATTGTGCAAAGTTTCATTTTGCATTTTGGAGCGCCGCCATTAAATTGGCTGTGTTTGAAAAGAATGAGTTGAGAACGTATGACGTCTAGACTCAACAAAAACAAAAGATCATTGTTGTTGTCAACAAAAGGGTCATTGTTGTTATTGAGTCTATGACGTCATAAGCTTCCTCGACTCATTCTTCTCAAGCTCAGCCACCTTAATGGCGGCGCTCCAAAATACAAACTTCACACATAAAATATCACCTTTTCTTCAACGAATTTCGAAATGAAACTTTGCACGACTACCAACTACCATAACATCTTTAGAATTATGCAAAAATATTGCCAACAATATTTTCATCAGAGAACCACTTTAACTTAGATCAAACCTAATTACCGTATAAACCCGAAAGAATATTTTTCACTATGTACAATTATAGAGGGACGTAGTTTCAATGGCTTGGCTATACGTCCTCAAATGTTCTGTAAGATGTTCCACACAGAAGCATTAACTGTAAAAATTAGTTCCTTTGGTCATCAGATTGTTTCTATACGCAGAAATTCTGAGAACACGAGAATGTCTCATTCATCCTTGTTATAAACATTGAGGCGTTAATGATTGGACAATTTGGCTTTAGTATCTCAAATGAGGCTTCGTCTTGATCATAAATCTGCAAAGAAATACCCGATAATGTAAAAACGTAGAGTGCTGTGTAGGCAGTGTTTTAGATAGAGCAAAGTAAAAAGGCGGTAGACTACTAGACTGTCCGAGAATAGTTTTGATAACGAAATACTGACGTTTCGAGCGGAGCCCTTCATCAGAGTAAAATGTGATGAAACTAAATAAAACATGGCTTATATAGCATTATAGCTAGCTATTTAAGCTGTATATTGGTCAACTTACTTGTCTAGTTCCTCCCAGAATTTGATCATTGAGGCACGATCCAAATGACGTCTGTTGCGACTTATCTGAAGAAATGATAAATTGCATATATTAACTGATCATGCTACTGTAACTAACTACTGTATACAAAACATTCATGCAAGCTGTCTGTCCATTTGTCAGCCCGTCCATTTACCATGTTTGTTCATTCTCCTGTTAGACTGCCTGTGTGTCTACTCATCTATCTATCTATCTATCTATCTATCTATCTATCTATCTATCTATCTATCTATCTATCTGTCTATCTGTCTATCTGTCTATCTGTCTATCTGTCTATCTGTCTATCTGTCTATCTGTCTATCTGTCTATCTGTCTATCTGTCTATCTGTCTATCTGTCTGTCTGTCTGTCTGTCTGTCTGTCTGTCTGTCTGTCTGTCTGTCTGTCTGTCTGTCTGTCTGTCTGTCTGTCTGTCTGTCTGTCTGTCTGTCTGTCTGTCTGTCTGTCTGTCTGTCTGTCTGTCTGTCTGTCTGTCTGTCTGTCCGTCTGTCCGTCTGTCCGTCTGTCCGTCCGTCCGTCCGTCTGTCCGTCTGTCCGTCTGTCCGTCCGTCTGTCTGTCTGTCTGTCTGTCTGTCAGTTTGTATGTCTGAAAACTTACAGTTAAAACATGAACGTCCCACTTTTCCACATTAGCGTCTGTTTTCATCTCATCAAACTTGAGGTTGAATGCTTTCACTTTAAACACAATAACAACAAATTTACAAATTGAACTAACCGTACTTTTAGTATACTGTACAACAGATGAACTGCATCACAATTTACATACTACCTTTTGCAAATATGTTCACGGGTGAGCCATCATTGGAAAGCCATGGCCATCCTTTGAACTGCCATGTTGGTCCTTGAACAAAAACAGCAACTACCCGGTTCCTTGGCGAAAAAACAACATTAAAATGTCGGAACCTTTATTAGCTTGGTCAAAGAACTATTTCCCCGTAATTTATAGACATTCCTTAAGGTCTTCGGATAGGTTTTCAGGGTCATTCCTGTAAAGCGCTCTCAATAATAAAATAGATATCGTTAGAAAGCTATTAATTTGTAGAATACAATGGTGTCTTTGGTTTCGCGATAAACACAAACCGTTAATAGTTGTGAATTTTTTAATTAAAACCAGAGGGCTTCACTCGGGGCGACTCGCACTTAGAGAGGTGTCCGCCTTAGAGAGGTGTCTGCCTTAGAGAGGTGTCTGCCTTAGAGAGGTGTCCGCCTTAGAGAGGTGTCCGCCTTAGAGAGGTGTCTGCCTTAGAGAGGTGTCCGCCTTAAAGAGGTGTCTGCCTTAGAGAGGTGTCCGCCTTAGAGAGGTGTCCGCCTTAGAGAGGTGTCCGCTTAGAGAGGTGTCCGCTTAGAGGTGTCCGCCTTAGAGAGGTGTCCGCTTAGAGAGGTGTCCGCCTTAGAGAGGTGTCCGCCTTAGAGAGGTGTCCGCCTTAGAGAGGTGTCCGCCTTAGAGAGGTGTCTGCCTTAGAGAGGTGTCCGCCTTAGAGAGGTGTCCGCCTTAGAGAGGTGTCCGCCTTAGAGAGGTGTCCGCCTTAGAGAGGTGTCTGCCTTAGAGAGGTGTCCGCCTTAGAGAGGTGTCTGCCTTAGAGAGGTGTCCGCCTTAGAGAGGTGTCTGCCTTAGAGAGGTGTCCGCCTTAGAGAGGTGTCCGCTTAGAGAGGTGTCCGCTTAGAGGGGTGTCCGCCTTAGAGAGGTGTCCACCTTAGAGAGGTGTCCGCTTAGAGGTGTCCGCCTTAGAGAGGTGCCTTAGAGAGGTGTCTGCCTTAGAGAGGTGTCGGCCATAGAAAGGTGTCCGCTTAGAGAGAGTTCGCTGTATTTCAAAGATTGTTGATAAACCTGAACAGTTAGATGTATGAATTAGATAAGTCTATACAGTTCGGCTGCTCATATTGTAAATATCATAGTTACCAATCGTTGGCTTGAAGTCTTTGCGTATTGTCGACCACTCGATAGGGCACAGTAACACTAGGTCCATGACTTGCTCCGTCCCTACGTCGTTGAATGAGCACTTCACTTTCTCGTCGAGTTCCAGCCTGTCTCTTTTCGTCTGCAGTGACAAATCTTTGAAAAAGAAAGAGAAATAAAAGGGCAGTATAAGGAAGATTTTGGTTAGAGGTATGTTTCAATTGATAATTAGTGATTTATACTGCGCATTCTTCATGACGTAATGATCGAATGCGCATTATAGTGTAAAACAGAATAGATATATAGGTATAGCTATATATTTACAATACATGAAGTAGTTATTAAGATGCAGGTGTTGATTTTTACGGAGGGAGGAAAACAGGAGAACCCACGGCGAAAAACCCTCGAAGCACAGGAGAGACCAACTAAACTCACATGAGTCGCAAGTTCGAGAACGGGGTTACAGTATTCCAAGACGGTCACCCATCCCAGTACTAACGCCGTCCAACTGGGCATAACGTTGTACTGCAGTGGTGAGAGGCAGCGCCCTAACAGCACACGCCAACCGTGCTCCACAATTAGCCACCCGTGCTCCACGCAATTTGGCATAGCGTTTCAATTCTTATGTGGCGCAGTGCAAGTGCGGAGTCGTGCTATACGATAGTAGTACTGCGACGCGTTACCATGCCTCCCCAAGGTTTTAACTCTGGTGAGGCAGCATTCCACTCTCAAATCTTATGTATTTTACTCTGGCTGACGCCAGACGATTTTTCTCGTCACAGGGAAAAAGGGTTAAGCAGTTTTCGCATGCACGTGCAATATATATTAAATGAACCTTGAGTTGACGTCAATTACGTCATCCTTACAATAAAAACAACATGATATGTGTCTTACTTGAAATCTTGAAGTAGATCTTTGCAATTGAATAAGTTGATAAGCGAAGTGGCACCAGCCGGGACGACGACAATAGGAGTACGAGATTCTGCAAACATAAATATATAAACATGCAACAATATATACATGTATAGGCAAGCAAAACAAACCCGCAACTTGCATGCAAGCTTGTCCTTGACAAACCAGAACACTAACCTCTCTTTTGTGGAGTCTGTCCTGACGGCTTTGGTTGAACTAAAGAAAAATGATGAAACAATATCAAGATGTAGGATGGAAAGGTTTGCTGTTACGATAGAAGTTTCATGAGAAAACGAAACAGGTTTTAATTCACTTATGCTGTGCTTTTTAAATGTATCGTACCTGACGAATGTGGTTTTAATGATCTGGAAGGCTGGGGATTAGTCGGGTTTGATGAACGCTTGATCTCGGTCTTATGGACTCCTTCCTATATAGGCAAAGATTACGTGGAATAAGCATTACTGTTGTTGTATAGCGGAATGGTACACATGCGCGTAAAAACGTACCACGTCATGTTTATCTGACTGGCTTATTTTTGGTCACATGATTACCTTTCGTATATAAGCTCATTGTTTGTTTACACTCTTTACGTTTCTCTCTGACGAAGGGCCTTCGCTCGAAACGTTAGACTCCTACGTTCTCTGTTTATCTAACCTTACTATATATTTCGATTGTTGTTTCTACACTGCGTCTGCTAGCTGATGACTTCGAGTCGTGGATCTAGACCCAATTCATATATACCTTCACGCGGTCCAAACTCAAACCATGATATGTTCCCATTGTATCGATATTAAATCCTTCAGTTTCTGTAAGAAAGCACAAAGTACAGTAACAATCACGACTACACTTCAGTAATGACGACTTAATAAGTCACGCAAGTCTTTGAGGATATATTTGGGTAATGGAAACTGCGGTTTTCTAATGGCCCCCAGAAAAAGCTGGAGAAGCGAAAATCAGGGTGAGAGTAAAGCCGTAACCAAACGAGAACGCAAGTCATCGCAAGTTGGCAGTCACGCTATCTCAGCCAGCCGCTCTGAATAGTTTCCCGAAAATATCATGTACCGTGACAAAGTTAAAACTTGTTTAAAACACTCATGAAACCTTTATTTCGTTAATTTGGGTGTTCAAACGACCACCACAGAAATTCTGAGTGCCAACTTGCGATGACTTGCGTTCTCGTTTGATTAGGGCTTAAGGGCCCTCACTGTTATGGACCTTGCTCATGTCCCAGCCGGGCTTCCTACATTGTGTAAAAACTTTAACACATCAAACCTTCTTTCCGATTGAATCTTTCTTGATCGTATCTGTTGTACGACACAGGAGTAGCAGTCTTCTTTTTGGGAGCTTCCTAATATTTTAAGACGGAAAACAAACGTATTAACCCATTCCTGACAGCCTGTAAAAACGTCCTTTGTATTTTTTTACTCCGTGTAAGACGATTTTACTCGTCAAAAGGAGAACCCTCAGACATCCTAGGCAGAAATGGGTTAATACATCCATATTTTTGACGAAATATACGCAAACAGATTAAAAAAACAAAAACACAGAAGAGTAGAAGAACTTACTACAACAGTCGCTGTCTTTTGTGGTTGTCTTACGGTGCCATCTTCATGAGCCTTCACCGATTGTAAAATGGCCAGGATATTCTTGAGGAATTGCTAATGGCGAAACAGTAAATTAAACATCAGATGTTGTCATTTTATTTCAGAACAGTCCATTTTACTCTATCCCACTTTTAAAAGTTTCGATACAATTCCGATTTATTATACCCCATCCCATCCCATTTTTTTCATTTCATTCCATTCGCGTTTCTACAGAAAGAAACTATACAATGTGAAGTACAAAGTGAAAAGGCGGTAAACTGGCGAGAACAGTTTCGATAACAAAATACTGACGTTTCGAGCAAAGCCCTTCATCACAGTAATTTCACATTTTACTGTTCGGAACGTCGGTATTTCGTTATCAAAACTATTCTCAGCAGTTTACCACCTTTTCACTTTGCACTGTCTTAAACACTGCCTACGCAGCACTCTACTTTTTTACAATGAGTGAAGTACAATATAGAGGCGAAGTGATTTTACTCGTCATTCTTACTTTTCCGGAACTCTGAAGAACATTTGATCGCGTACGAAGAAGTCTTTCACGACTAACAATGTCTCTAGTCACGTCAAGTTCAGCGTCGACAAATACACGTCTTTCCTAGAAAGGACAGAGAATATATCCTTGGATGGTCAATAAGATTGTGATAACAAGTTTCATTCCTCTTTTCAATAATACATTCAATTCTTCTGAGGAATTCTTTGCTTACCAGTAACCCAGCGTCAAGTTCATCGTCTACTTTAATCGTTGTTCGTTTCTTCGCTAAACGTTTGGCTTTGATGGCGGCGATCTTTTCAGCTGACATCGTGTCACTCAAAGAACTGAAATGAAATAAAGGGAGATGAGATGAGACGAGATGGGATGAGGTGGGATGAGACGAGATGAGTGAAGATGAAATGAGATGACATGAGATGAAACGCGACGAGATGAGATGAGATGAGATGAGTGGAGATGAGATGAGTGGAGACGAGATGAGATGAAATGAGATGAGATGAGACGCGACGAGATGAGTGGAGATGAGATGAGATGAGTGGAGATGAGATGAGATGAGATGAGATGGGATGGGATGCGACGAGATGAGATGAGACGCGACGAGATGAGTGGAGATGAGATGAGATGAGAAATGAGGTGGGATGAAATGAGATGAGAGTTAAAAATGAGATATACTCAAACGTTAGTCATTTCTTATTTCTACTGCACATTACCGAATTTGTTCCGTTGTCACAGTGCCTTCTTTGTGACCCTCAAGACGAGCTTCAAGTCTCTCCTACATATTATTACATAACGTTAATACCATAGTCCCTTACTCCATTATTTATTACAATAAAGCACAACCCTTCTAACCATATTACTCTGCAATTTTTACACTTAAAATAAATCATGATTTAAACATTACCTTATCACGCCTCACTTGTTCTTCCTACAAGAAAAGAACAAAATAAACCCAAAACATTACAATATATAAAAAACAATGGTAAATATATTACAGTATAAGCCTACGTTTACAAGGTACCGGACGAATTCGAGACCGGTCTCGAATTCGTCCTATTTCGCCGTGTAAACAGGTTCCGAATTTGTTTTCCGTGTAAACAGGCGGAACCGTACTAATTCGAGACTGGTTCCGAATTCGTCCGGTACTGTGTAAACGGAGTCTAAGTGTGATATTCAGTATTATATTCCCATGTGACATCCTCTGAATCTTACAATCTCATAGGGAACTGTCAACATTTCTCTCTGACGAAGGGCCTTCGCTCGAAACGTTAGATTCCTACGTTCTCTGTTTGGGCACCATATTTCGATTGTTGTTTCTACACTGCCTACGCAGCACGCTACTTTTATTTAACTATATTAGCTGTGAAGGATATTTTTTTCCCACCTCAACTTTGGGTCTCTTGAACTCTCCAACTCCACCATCTTCTCCAGGCCTTTTCACTGCATCAAAGGGGATAAATAAAAATTTAAACTTTACCAAGTTTTTGAAACAAACCTAAGCAAGTCAACCTATTTTGTTGTGTTTTTATAAGTACGTGTAGAGTAAATTTGTAGTTGTTTCTTTTACAATGTACACAGTCAAAATGACTGGAATTGATTCATTTTTCCAATGGCATATATGATCTATTTTAATTCTTTTGTTATTCATGTAATATATCATACACGAGGAGGAGTGTTTCATCAGGATATCCAAACACCGAGACGTTTGTCATCTTGCACAAATCAGTATTTTAAGAGAAAATTAGCATCTCAAACAAATCAGTATTTTAAGAGAAAATCAAGATGAAAGTTTCCTTAATTTATGTAATTTCTTCCTCCGATTTCCTTTGTGTTTTCTTCATGAATTATTAATGGTATGAGATGTGTATTTACTGTACACTGTCAGATACATTACTTACAGCTCTGGTACTTTGAATAAGACCTCTGGGTAGGAAGTTCAAGTGGAACACTCTTATCAATGCTTGTAGATGTGTCTAGAAAAAAGATAAAAGGTTTAGCACAGTACTAAGTTAATATGTTAGTGTAAATGCAGGGGGAAATTTGAACAAACTTTGGGTTGTTTTAAGAAGTGACAAAGTGTACACTGATAATTAGTTATATATGCTTTTTGTTACCTGTCTCTCCATTTAGATAGCTCAGAAGACCCTAAACATATTTTGGATCAAAAACATTTTAATAAATATTTAGAATCTAAAGAACTGCATGCAAAAATACTTTGTATTCTGTATTCTCCATTTTAGAAACCTCAAAAAGCACAATTTTACTAACCCTTCTGTCTGGCAAACGTACAACTGGAATTTTAGATGTCTAAAAAACAAGGAACATGCTTTTCTAAGTAACTTGAGAAAATGCCAGACTATCATACTACAACTTAATTGTATATGTATATATATATATATGTATATGTATATGTATAACAGTATTCAATTTTGTATACAGACGTATATTCAATAACTTACTGCTGCTCTTTGGACATAGATTGGATGGGATAAATGAACATTTTTGAGAAGAAACAGCAGTGACTCTAAAGTGTAATATTCCCTTGGCTGTGTTCTGAAATGAGAAAATCCTTGATAAAGCTTGCAAGCATTAACCCATTCCTGTCTAAGCTGGCCAAAAATAGCCCCTATATTCAATTTTAGTTGTCAAACAGATAACCCTCAGACATCCTAGGCTGCAATGGGTTATTGACTCAAGTTTGTGTTCCAAATATAGAGAGTGGAGTTCACACAGGCTGACCACTGATCTTAACCAATGAGGGTACATGTCGATATAGAGACATATACCTCATCCCTGGGGTAAATTATCGATTTGAGGCCCCTGATGATGTCACATGGGTTGATTTGAGGCCCCTGATGATGTCACATGTCATAGGGTCATCTATGTTTTCTCAATTGGTCCCCCCAGGTTGGCTAAAAATCAAGTTAGTGTTACTGATCTTTACACTTTCTGGGCCTCATGTTTTTTTTACATCAAAAATTCAAATCTCAAAAATTTTAGGGGTCCCTTCTCAAGTTGGGGGCCTCAGGCAACTTGTCTCCCTAGCCCCCCCCCCCCCCTCAGAGGCCCTGCCCAGGCCTCCCCAGTATGACAGTGCGTGAGGTTGGAGTGGCAGATCTGAGATTTTAAGAAAGGTTCCATTTATACATGTATTAATTAAAGGCTTTAGTGCTACCACATGTATTCATGTGAAAATGGTTGGTACGTGCATAAGATCAGTCAAATATTTGGGCACATATACGGACTTGCACCAAAGAGTGCTCAGTCCATAGCAGACTAGCAGCTACATCAATTGCAACACCAAGAAATACTTGTTTGTCATACTGATTAGTAGCCAAAATTTGTGCAATCTCGGTGTGACAGTCCCTCGCCTCAGTCAATCTTTTTATATTGCATAATTTTGGTATAGTGGTTGGTGTTGTATTTAGCATATTCAGTCCAGCATAGAGTTTACATGGAATGCATCCTCGTATTTTAGTTCATGTATGTGGAAGTTTTTCCTGGGTGCCCATGAACCATTTTTAAAACCAAATCACTAGCCAGTAGCCACTAGGCAAAAACTAGGACTAGCTGAGTACCTAGAAACCTTACAACTACCCCAATATCTACCCGATCTACTTTATTTGGTTATCACTAATTTACATAATAAGAATTCTTCTAAATACATGTGTATCGTTGTAATCGTGATGGGCGTGATATTCGCAGATTGATTATAATTATTGGTTACTGGAATTCGTGATTAGATCAACTACAATAAAATCTATCAGAAGAAGGTACTCCTAACACAAGATTACATCCAAGTAACCACTTTAGACTTGCCACTGCTAAAGTATAATAAATCTACGAACAAGTACACACAAGTATTTTGTAAACTTTCACTGGTTCATCAATTTATGTTTAACATTTCGCATCTAAATGAGAAACGTACCTGTATATAATATAGTTTGTCTTTGCAGTCCTTGCAAACGAGAACTCATCAAAACTAATATGCTCGTCTTTCTCCACGATCTCTTTCCGATGCACATTGTATTGTCGCAACAACGACAACGGATCCGCCATTTTCTTTTCTTCCAGTCGTGCTGGATGAGGGACACTGGGGGATGGAGTGTAATGTAATAGATAACCAAATGATGTCCATATTCTTCCTCGGCGTCCTCATATATCCCCACCATAAGACCATTAAGTTGCATAGTTGCAGTTGTTTTTTAACTTTTTTTATAAATTTTAAAATAGGTCGAGTTTTACAATATTGCTTACTTTATGAGCAACTTTTTTATTTGTTATTTTAATTCTCAATACAGTGTGAGCATTTGACATATTTTATTTTTACTATAAATTATTAAAATCTTTACTTTGGCAATTTTTATAATTCATGCTCTGACTAAAGACTGTGCTACACTGTGTGTTTGTATAAAAGGTGAATACCTTTACTGGCTATTTTTAAAAATTAAATTTATGATGTCGTTCTCAAATGTCGATCTTCTGATCATGGAGAAAATTCGGGGGTGAGTATTGAATTTTTGTCTTTTCAGATTTGTTTTACTCTAGTGTCTATTTATTAACCTTAAAATTAATTATTAATTTTTAATAGGAATTGATCAGGGACTAACTAATGAACAATTTGCATGTTATGTGCACATCACATGACATATGGATTTACCAATTAAAAATGGAATTGAGGGCACAGGTGACCGGAAGCGTAAACTTGACAACAATAATCTAATTCAAGACAAAAAAGTTTGTCTGGAAAATTTCTCGTGGTGGACAAATATGATGCTTGGTGTTCAACAAGCTGGACCACATTCCCAAGTTCCTGTTGTTACTATCAAGAAAATACCGTGGAATGAATAGCATGGTCTTTATATTGTTGGTATATACTGATGCATTGATAGAGTTAGAATACTTTTGAACTGAATTTCTAGAGATTCATTGAAATGAGAAAGATGGCCAAGACCATACTAGTAAGGGTCATGCTTATACTAAAAGAAGCTAGCATGATTAAAACATTTTCTTTTTGTGTGTCAGTGAATGAGTTTGGGACTCATTACTCAGAATACTATTATAACCACAGGGAGCCCATCTTGGCAGCGCGTGGGCACTCTGTGGCAGACTCATTCCCAGAGCCCATGTTACTGACTGTCTGTGGTTTACGGGTGCCACAAAAAAGTGACACCCAGAATATAAAGCTACCTAACAAGCTGGCTATACTCAGCAGCTACTCATCAGTGCACCACAATCCCTCTGCTAGGAAGGTCTTCAAATTAAATCTTTGAAGATTTGATTGTTATAGCAAATCTTCAAAAGTTGTAAATATTCCCTTGTCACTGAATCTTCAAAGGTTTTGAAGATTTGCTAGTCAATAGCGAATCTTCAAAGTTTTTTTCCCCTCATTTTTTCCATGACATTTGAAAACTATGCTGAGATGTCAACTTTAACAAAATTTAAAACTCTTCAAATTTTAGAATTTTGATGACGTCACACGATCTATTTATAGTTTTCGACTATTCTTGGCCCGCGGTCACAGTGCATGTGCCAGCGTGTACACACACTAGTACATGCGCTATGGCGGGTAATCCAAACAAAAACAACATGGCAGCTCACTCGGTTATCACTAAATAAACTCTTTTAAATTGCTTCGTTACCGAGTTAAAAATAATGCAATATGTTTACAAAATTAAAGCAGAAAATAGCCGAGGAAGACCACTCAGATCTTGGCTCTTCCTTGCCGTCGAGCCCTTCCTCGAGTCGAAAATATCGCGCTGGTCCGCGAGAAAACAAATGGCACCGCCGTCGATTGAGTAGTGTTAGTACCTATTATGGCTCAAGAGAATCTTTATTTACAGAGCCAGGTATTTTATCTAGAGATCCTTCTTTCACTGGGAAAGCAACGAACGGTATTGTCAATGGCTCGGATATTTCTAGCGGAGTGGTGAGTGGATTTTTGGCTCTGTAGATATCACGATAAATTTTTAATGAGCCGAGAGTTTAGCGAGATGGGATTAAAATGTCTTAATATTTATAATAATGTCTGCTTTCTTCATGCTTCTTTGTATAATGTCGTGTGAACAATCGAAAGTGATATAATTAATATGTCAGTCACTGTACGTCGTCTGCATGACCCTGGTATAAAAAGATTAATATTTTTTGCTTTTTGAATGCATAAATCAACAGGTTGTCCCGTTGGGGCATTGTGCTTTTGAATTTTGAATGCAGGTGTTAAAGTATTTCGTTTTCTGATAAGGATTATAAGAATTTTAAATAAAAAAATATCGTGAAATCTTATCTTTAAGTGTTTCAGTAATTATGTATGTAGTGGCGTTGTTTTGGCGGATGGGTAACTAACCATGACGGTTTTAAATACGCGCTTCACTGAGTCCTATTAATACGTAATTAATTTAGTATTTCTATGTGGGAAAGAAAATGAAGTCCTGTGATTTTTTGTTATATTTATTTGTTATATTATTTTGTTATATTTATATTAGTTTTCAGTTTACTTTTTGTGTTTATACAAAGGATAGGTAAATTAGGTTCAGTATGCCCCCCCCCCCCCCTCTCTCTCTCTCTCTCTCTCTCTTCTCTCTCTCCAATAAGTTGGCAGTGCACAGAATCCCTTCATTCTTTGATCTATTGCTGGCAAGGCTGAGGGTTCTCTCTGTGACAAGTAAAAGTTTCTGGATTTAGACAGAGTTAAAGGGTATTGGCAACAAAAATTAAGTTTGTCTAATTTGAAAGAACTCATAAAACTGTAGTAGAAGATCCTTTACAACTTTACAACTTTACTTCTGCGTTTTCAAGATATTTCAATTTGTTTGATATATAAATGAGATGGTCTCTGACGTCAGGTGTGGGGTAAAATATTTTCATACAGAGCAAAATCACTTACATATCTAACATGAAATGTTCAGCGTCGCAAGGAGTTTTTATGTGCACAGTTTCAAATGATTTCGCTGAACAAACTTAGAGATATAACTGGTTTTGTGACATGTGAAAATATTTTACCCCACACCTGACGTCAGAGACCATCTCATTTACATATCAAACAAATTGAAATATCTTGAAAACAAAGAGAGATACGAAAAACTTGTAAAGGATGTTCTATTACAATTTTATGAGTTCTTTCAAATTAGACAAACTTAATTTTTGTTGCCAATCCCCTTTAAAGTAAAACAATAGAGGTGTGCAGATATATGATTTTCCTTCCCTATTTGTAAAGGAAGGGATGAAAATTGGGCATTTGCACAAAGGCTAACAGATGAGTGGTGTGTCTGTGGTAGTGAGCTTTATACTGGTCAGGCCCAGATTTACCAATTTTGGGCCTACAGGCTAAGTGTGATGACACATTTCTAAGGGGGTCCAGGGGTATGCCCCCCCCCCCCCAATTTTGAATTTTGGGCCTCTGAAACAGCATTTTGTTAGCATTTTGAGGACACTTTTGAGCAAAATATAAAGGGCTGAAATCACATTTTTTAAAACGAGGGCCGTCCAAATTGTGGGCCTACAGGCTATAGCCTGGTAAGCCTATTGGTAAATCCAGGCCTGTAACTGGTAGAGATATAGGCCTGAAGTATGTATAATCTTAGTCTTCTATACAATCTGATGATATCTAGTTAAAAGACCACTTAGAAGATTGAAACTATACGTACTTCAAGCCTACATGATGTCCATGTTTGGCTTCAATCTTTACTGGGGTCTATGACCAACCTCGTACCCAATGTTTTTACTTCTGCTACTCCCATCTATGACTAGCAGATATCACTCCAGTTATATATAATATAGAGTTTACTGGTCTACAGTGGGGCCTGCTAAACCATACATATCGATAAACAACAGCCTGCCTTATAATTTATAGCCAAACAGAAATAGACCAAGGAAAGATCTTGTATCTGTTCTTCGTGAGAAAACACAGAAGATTGACGAACTGAAGAATAAATTATCAGGTGAACCAATAAAGTACACTTTTACAAAAAAATAGGTCCGCAGTGCGTGCACGTTTACTCGTACCCAGTAAGGAGCCAGGACAATTTTTTTATTTTAATGTACATATTTTCTTCAGAATATGAAGAAGAAATTGATAAATGGAGAGAGCTGTACGAGGAACAATCTTTGAGAAAACAAGACTTATGTAAAGCTGTTGAGAAAAAGCATCAGGTATATCTAAATCTGTTTAGCAAACAGAGATTAAATTACTTTTAATTTCCATTTGAGTAAAAGTAAATTAATTGACTTAATTTACAGATTTTGTAATTCAATAATTATTTCGATTTAATTTAGTTATCTCGCACTCAAATAGATGCTAAACAAAAAGCTCTTGACATTTTAGAGAAAGGCACGGTTAGTATAAATTAAATATATCAAGTTTGTTTTTCGTATTTTCAGCTTGAAGTTGGTAAAGTTTTTTCGTTTGTTTTTGTTGTACAAGCTGTCGTAAGTTAAACTCAGAGAAAAACTCTGAGCACCGGACGGGACTCGAACGAATGCCAACCGGACGCGCGCTCTCTCTCTCGCTCTCTCTCTCTCTCGCTCTCTCTCTCTCTCTTACCAAGATTAGAATACCTAAAGAAATCATTTAGATATAGAGCGGGGATAAATTGGAATAATTTACCTAGTGAAATACGTGAAATAGAACCACTGCAGTATTTTAAGCGAGCACTTAATCACTTTTGCCAAGACTCCCCAGTTTTATTGGTAAATTGAGTTTGTAAATATAGAGTTTTATATTGAGTTTGTAAATATAACGTTTCTTTTTTCTTTGTAAATTTCATACGGCTTTTATGTAAACCAGTTGTTTGTAACTGATGAAATTACCGTATCCAAATAAAGTTTTCTATCTTTCTATCTCTCTCTCTCTCTCTCTCTCTCTCTCTCTCTCTCTCTCTCTCTCTCTCTCTCTCTCTCTCTCTCTCTCTCTCTCTCTCTCTCTCTCTCTCTCTCTCTCTCTCTCTCTCTCTCTCTCTCTCTCTCTCTCTCTCTCTCTCCCCCCCCCTCTCTCTGTACTTGTGACACACGAACGGTTTAACTAGTTCCCAGGTATAAATATCGAAAAGAACCTCGGTCTACTCGGTGGTGAGAGCATCAGGCTGGCATTCGAAAGATTGTGTACGCGAGTCCTGCCTGGAGCTCAGAGTTCTACGTCAGCTTGTACAGCAAAAAAACAAACGAAAAAACGACATCAAGTTTGTATACATACTGTAACTTAAATATATTAGAACTAAAATGATCATAAAATTAAGTCTCTAAACAATCATAAAAAGATTAAACCGTGATAAGCAGTATTCTTATTGATAGGAGTATAAATCATAAAATCGTAATCATTAAAATATTAATAATTTAAAATATAAAGTTTAAATTAAATTTGCTAACGATGTTTTCTAAGAGTATTTAATTTTCTAATATTATAAACTCGCAGCAACTAGATGGACTGGATGAAGCTTATAAAGAACAAAAAACTCAGCTTTCATCCATGATGACTAAACTTGACGAATTAACTCAACAAAGGTAAAATAACATAAAAATATAAACGGAATTTACTGTAAATGTTTGATGTAGTTACTCGTATGATGGAGAGAAATTTAACATAAAAGTACAATAAAATAGGTCCGCAATGTTACAAATTAATAATGACCCTTGGGGAGTGTTAAAGGGTATTGTCAATAAAAATTAAGTTTGCCTCATTTGAAAGAACTCCCAAAATGGTATAAGAAGACCTTTTGTAATTTTTCTGTATCTTTCTTGTGTTTTGAATTATTTCGACCAAAGACAGCGTGCTGTCCGCCATCTTGTTGTAATATTGGGTCTAATTAACTAGGAAATTGGTGACGTCACAAGCAGGGTAAACCTGACGAAACTACTCCGTGGGTGACCAAATTTCCACGGAAGGCTTTTTAAATGTTGTGGGTCAATTTAAAATGGAAATAGCGCAACAAAAAATCGAATGACAGCACGCTGAGTTTGGTCGAAATATTTCCAAAACCAAAACAGATACGGAAAATTGTAAAAGGTCTTCTTATACCATTTGACGAGTTCTTTCAAATGAGATAAACTTAATTTTTATTGCCAATACCCTTAAAGACATCGGAAGACGGACACTGACGAGTGTTAGATACAGCTTCTCGAATAAATCTATATTTCAAGTCGACGGAAAATCGATCTAAAGTTAGCTAAATTTGACCGTAATCTAGCTTCCTCCAATTTCTAAATACTGATTAAATATTTATTTCTATTGAATTTTCCTCATGAATTTGAAAACTGTATGGTTACAAGTGGTGTTAATTCTTGTAGATGTCAGTTTGAAAACCAAGAACAAAAGTTAAAACAGCAATCATCGAATCTAGAAACAGAAAACAAGACGTTGAAAGGTCAACTGAATGAAATCATCACAGAACTAACACAGGTAAGGTTTTCAGGGAGATAGGGTTGATTTTTTTAAATACATAAAAAAAACCCCATAGTCAATCGATATATGATCTGGACACTCGGCAAACTTCAAAGCGCCTATGGACCTTTTTAATAAGTGCAGAGTACGTCATTAGGGACCTTAAGATCTACGACGGGAACTTCGAGGACGACGTCGTTCAGACAAAAGCATTCTTCTTTCAAAACAAAGATAATGAATAATTTCTAGTCCCAAGAGTAATCTGAACACCGTCCTCGCTCTGTATACAACGCCACTCAGAGCATTTTCACGTCTTCAGAACGACGATGACTCGTGGAGTGATGAGAACTGTTGTCTGAGATTGCCTTAACACAGACACTGCAACCGTTTTAACACTTTGAAAATTATAAAACAAGCTTCAAGTATTGAATACAGTAGTTAGTTAACCGTGACTTATTTTTAATGGTAAAATTTTAATTGCTTTTTAACCGCCGTCGTCGTCCTAGCATCTTAAGGTCCCTAATTTTCGCACTGACGTCATTTTCAGCCTTTTGAATTCTATTGAAAATATACAAAAGCTAAGACAAAAAATGAAATTGAAAAGAATTCAAAAGAATTGACGTCAAACTGGAAGGGTGAAAATTACTTATTCTACACTTCTTAAAAGGGTCTATAATGAGCACAGGGAGCCCATCTTGGCAATTCGTCCTGCCAAAAAGCGTGTGGGCACCCTGTGACAGACTCGAAAGACGCGCGGGGGACTGTGGTACACTCGATCGTGGTGTGTTTAGGAAAATAATAAAGGGATGAAAGACGAATTCTTCCTTGTTTTGAACATCGTTTTAAGCGCCTATAGGTATTCAAATTGTAAGAGAATTGAGCGAAGTAGTTGTGATAGTGATTCATTTATCAAAATATAAATCAAAATGATGCAAAATCTCAACTTTTAGCCGTGATTTTGCAGCTAAATTACATATCGTATTTTCGGGAGATGTGTTCCGCAAGTAGCTAGGACACTACATCATCGTTGACACTTCGGATAGCTACGAAATCCTACGATAAGTTTTCGGATAAAGCGGGAAGTCTCAGGATTATTGATTTATTGCACATTCATCTGACTCTGAGTTTCAGTCGGTTTCAGTATTCTAACGGTGGCTTCCGACGATACGAGATGTCCTGGCTACTTGCGGAACACATTCCACGTTGAACGTTTGGTGTTTCATCCCTTATATTTTCCCCTCTCCCTCCCCCCTTTCCCCTCGTTTTTCCCTTTTTTCCGTCTTTTCCCCCGCTTCCGGTAACCGTTTTTCGTTTTTTTAAAATCCCCTGCCACAGTCCCCCGCGCGTCTTTCGAGTCCGCCACCAGGGCGCTATATATAAACGCCCTGTCCGCCACAGGGTGCCCACGCGCTTTTTGGCATGACGAATTGCTAAGATGGGCTCCCTGTGTAATGAGCATTCTGTTTTGATACTGTCCTGTCCGTGCACAAACCTTTTGTTTTTCGCTTATTAATATTTAAATAACACGGTTGAGCGATTGAACCTAAACGCTGCTATTAGATGATTGCTTCATTATACTAAAAAATATAAAAATACATTGTCTTTACCCTGCACAAGTTTGCATAGACGTGAACAAAAAGATAGAACAAAGACTTTTGTTGAGTTTCCAGACCATTTCTCAATAGACTAGGAAAATAACTGTACATTTTTGGGAAAACAAAACAACTGTTTTTCAGAGGGTAAGATATTTAAGTGTACGAAATTTCATGGCTGCGTTTTAAGGTAAAGTAATACGAGCAACAAATTGCTACAACTTTGTTGCGTTGCAAGTTGAAAAGCGTTGTTGCACGTATTACCACCCACCTCAAACATTGTCGCGCAACAATGATTTTGTTTCAAGTTGAAACAGTTGCGTTGAAAGTTGAAGAAAAATGTTGCCCGTGTTACCTCACCTTTATGCTTTATTTTATTGTAGAAATCCGTAGAACTGAGTAAAGTAGTAAAATGTTTGGAATTAAGAGAAAAAGAATTAAACCAATTACAAGAAACGCACAATAGTTTTAAAACAAAGGTACAGTTGATACACGTAGCTACCTTTTCTTGCGCCTCCCCTGCAGGCTACCTTATCTCTACTCGTGTTTTAGGTTTATAAAATACCATTATCCCTTCTCATTGTTTTGTTAAATATTTCTAGACATCTTCAGAAATATTAGATAAAGATAATCAAATTAAAAGTTTAGAAACCAAGTAAGTACTGTGTATTTTATTAAAAAAATTACTGGAATTTTGAAGATTTTTCAGCAGTATATGCAGCTTGTGCATTTTATTTTGCTATAGGCTTGCTAACAAAGAGATATCACAATCTGACATTGCAAGAAGTGAGGTACACATAGTTCATAAATTAATGTTAAAAAATGTAAATAGAATGAATTAAAATAAATTAGAATAAATTTTAAAATATATTAAAATAAATTAAAAATAAATTAAAATAAATTTGAATACATTTTAAAATAAATTAAACTAAATTAAAATAAATTATGAGATGTTTTTTTCGATTTCAAATAGTGGTAGTTCTTGAATAATTTTGTATTTTGAAATAGGATGACTGGTTAGAAGATGGGCTTAAAGAAGGAAGGGATAAGTCATCAGAAATTAATGCATTGGCTACATTGGTGAGTTGTATTACTGTGGTGATGGTGGAGGTTTTGGTGGTAATGTGGATGGTGATGTGGATGGTGATGTGGATGGTGATGTGAATGGTGATGTGGATGATGATGTGAATGGTGATGTGGATGGTGATGGTGATGTGGATGGTGATGTGGATGGTGATGGTGATGTAAATGGTGATGTGGATGGTGATGTGGATGGTGATGTGATGGTGATGTGGATGGTGATGATGATGGTAATGGCAATGGTGATAGTCATGAGGGTGATGATGATGGTCTTGTAATGATGATAGTCATGGTGATGGTGATGGTGATGGTGATAGTCATGGTGATGATGCCATGGTCATAGTAATGATGATGGTAATGGTGATAGTCATGAGGGTGATGATGATGGTCATTGTAATGATGATAGTCATGGTGATGATGATGGTCATTGTAATGATGATAGTCATGGTGATGATGATGGTTATGGTGATGGTGATAGTCATGGTGATGATGCCATGGTCATAGTGATGATGATGGTAATGGTGATAGTCATGAGGGTGATGATGATAGTCATTGTGATGATGATAGTCATGGTGATGATGATAGTCATGGTCATGGTGATGGTCATGGTGATGTTGATGATAATGATGATTATTTTCTCTCTCTAGGTTGGATCTCTGAACGAGAAACTTGAAAGAAAAGATAAAGAACTTACAAGTTGTAAACGTGTTGCTGAAGAAACTATTGAAGACTTAAAGCAAAAGGTATGACGAGAATTATATTTATATGATGATAAATTGATCTTCAAAACTTGTCATACTTATACTGTGTGAATGTTTCAGATCAAGGAGTTGGAAGGCGCTCTAGAGAAACATGAACAAGCAAATCATGAACGTCAAAGTAATGACCAGCTAGATGCCTTGAGACAAAGGGTAAATCAATGATCAATCTTCTTGTAGTTGTGCTTAACACTTTATAAGTTTGAATTACAGTATCTAATAATGTGATTCCGGTCATCTGATGAATTAGCCATTTCCCAAAAGAGCAGAGTACTGGGTTCGAGTTGAGACCGCAAAGCATGTTGGGGTCGTTTGGAAGGACAACAATGGCTGCAATGCAAATGAGCTGTCTGAGTGTCGGTGTCCTTTAATTTATTAAATGAATAATGTCCATATCAACAGAAAGTATTTCACTGAGTGAGGAAGACATTCCAGGAGCTAAAATTCCACGGGAATCAGTAGAAGAATGCACTGGAACGCAACAATTATAATGATGAGGCATCTTTTATATTTTATGCTCGCTCTTCAATCTCTGCCAGTATCTTGTCCTTCCAAACGACCCCAACATGCTTTGCGGTCTCAACTCGAACCCAGTACTCTGCTCTTTTGGGAAATGGCTAATTTTAGCCTTGTTCTCAATGCACGAACCATGTATTTATTAGTGTAAAAAAGTAAAGTGCTGCGTAGCCAGTGTAATTTTGGATACAGCAAAGTGAAAAGGTGTTGAGCTGCGAAGATTTTAGTAACGAAATACTGAAGTTTCGAGCGGAGCCCTTACGCTGATGAAAGCCGGACTTTGTTCGATAAAGTCCGCGGATTTTGTTCCTAAAACTGATATCGGCAGTTAACCACCTTTTCATTCTGCATTTATTTATTATGTTTTTTAATTAGATGTTTTGTTTTGTTTTGTTTTTTCCACTTTACGAAGAACTCATACTTGGAAAAAGGAGTTAGAGAATGTGCGAGGTCAGTTGACTTCAGCAAAACGTTCAAAGGACAGTAGACCAACGTGGAGGAAATCTAGCGATGTAAAACAGGAGGTATATATTTTCATCTGCTTCTATGTGGAAAATGTCCCCGGTTTCCCCCCTCCCTCCTTATTTCTTTCATTGCTTGATTGTTTCTCGTTGTCTAGCTTGGTTAAGGCGCTCGCCGGCACAACTTGACGGTTTTTTTCATCCGTTTATGCGACAGAAAATAAGTTGTGGCTTAAATAAGCCCAGTGTTGAAGAGAAAGATCGTGCAATATAACAAGGACTTAAAGTGCTTATGAAACGGAAATTAATAGATATCTAACCTTCTCCGATAGCTCATTATGCACCTACGACTTCAAAATGTTTAATTTGCATATCAAACAAACTAAAATATCTCAAGAACAAAGCAAGGAAACGAAAAACTGCAAAAGATGTTACTCTATAATTTTAAGTGTTCTTTCAAATAAGACAGACTTAATTTTCGTTTCATAGGCACATTAAATACAGCTTCAAAAAGGCATTAATAATTCATGAGGAAAATTCAAAAGAAATTAAAGTTTAATCAGTGTCTTTATATGTGATAAAGATACCACCTGATTTACATAAACTTTAGCTTTGATTTTTCGGCTTAGACAAGGTTATTTTTCAAACTTACTACGCCAATGAACTTACCAAGTAGTTCGTTTTTGAAGCCGTTCAATAAACTCGCAGTTCGTGTTTTATCAGATATAAAAACACTCGGCTTCGCCTCGTGTCTTTATATCTGATAAAACACTCCTGCTCGTTTATTAAACAGTACATAAACATCATATGACACTAGATATTACCACATTACAAAAACTGTTGACTACGATTGTTTAGGAAAGGACTCGATTCACGGAAAAAGAGTTACGTCAAAGGGAAGCAAGATATGAAAGCCAACTAGCTGACCTTCAAGAAGAGAGAGATCAGTTACAGGTATAATCAATCGTTAGACAGATTATAAGTTGCCTTTTTATCTTTTTATATACCTTTTGCAAAATCACCATGAATGGTTGCTTGTTGATGAGATATCAGATATTTGTGTAGTTTTTAGTGGGTCACTCCAGAGTTGGAAAAAGTATTCAACCTTCCTCCGGATGGGTTTTTAAGTTTAGATAACCTTCCTCAAAATATATAGCGAGAATTTTGTGTTTTGCAACGTTCATAAATACTGCGTGACTTTTACAGTACCTTGGTTCTCTAGGTTTTCCTAGGTAAGCTTTGGCATACTACAATAGCTACTAATAACTGACCGCTGCTGACTGATAGCCTGCCAATTACCCTCGACTGCTGCGAAGATGCAGACATCACAGCAGACATCAGCGTACATGTCTCACACATGTAACTGCTGCCAGTGCCAGTGCTGCATAATTGTTGTTTAGCCAATGTTTTGCTGCAAATCGCATTTCTTCTCGACACCTTGCTTGATCAATTGTAACTTTCTCAGGTTACCGAATGTGTTGTTTCACGTGTTTTCACTTTAAACCTTCCTCACTAAAGTAAACCTTCCTCCGGGTGGTACCCGCATACCCGCAGCTTTTTTCCAACTCTGGGTCACTCCCATAACTTCATGGCCGGCAATTTGTGAGGTTTTCACGTATGTAAGACAATGCAAACTATAACAGTCGCTTTTTATATTATTTTTTTTTAAATGTAGTCAGAACTGTTGATTAAGGATGAGGAATGTGGTCAAGTATCATTGTGTCTTGATGATGCGTTAAAAAACACTAGCGATCTAAAAAAGCAGGTATGAAACCTGATTTGTTTTTTACTTGAATTTATCCCGGTGGCTTACGCCGAGAAAGCATGCATTTTCAGTGATGGATTTACAGGGGGGTGCGCACCCCCTAGCCCTTGGCCAAGGGGGTGCAGGGGGGGTGCCAATTACTCAATTAGTGCCTTGCTGCAGTGGGATGCGACGTGGATTTCATTGAAAATGTCAATCACATTTCTAATGTCTAGCTTCCTTGTGATATCCCTAATACAATCCATAATAAAACGTCCACTTTATCCCTAAATTTATTTGACACCTTCCAGGTTTGATAAAATGCGCTATTGAAAACACGATTTAAAACTTTTAAATCTTTCTTCAAAGTACCGTCAGAATGCGGGAAATGCCATTTCAGAGGTCCAAATTTCAAAAAATTTCCAGGGACAGCATGCCCCGGACCCCCTAGGAATGGTTTGACTAAGGTGAAAAAAATTCTAGATCCGTCCCTGCAGCACCCCCCCCTACCAGATCAAGCTGGATCCATCACTGTGCATTTTTAGTACAAATCTATGTTTATCTCTGCCTTAGTTAGTTTAGGATTTTTATGGCTTGGAGTAATATGGTAGTATACTTTCCTTAGTTTTATCTGACGATTGCGTGTTTGAGTATTCAACTGCAAGCACTGAGAGAAGACTTTATTTTTATATTATTTAGATAAGAAATTTAGAAGGAGCCTTGGAAGAGAAAACGTATGTTGGCGAGATTCGAAGCAAGGTATGTGCCAGAGGAAGTTTACTATCAGTTACGTTTTAAATTTCAATAACTAAAAGTAACGTTTTATCGTCCTTGTTTACTACTAGACGACGGAAAGTTCATCAACAACACCAAATGTTGAAATTATGGAAGCGCTTCGTCAGGAGCTGGAAGAGAGTAGGGTAAGCATCTTTTTATCATGTGTATGTGAAGAATTTTGTTACTGGACTTTGGACTGGACTTTGGACTGGACTTTGGAGGAGTGAAAACCCATTCTTGTAGTTTTTTCTTATTTTTAAATTGTCATATTCAACATACTCTTATTTTCTTATTCTGTAGGAGCATAGCAAACACGTAAATGATATTCTCCAAGAAAGGTTTGTGGCGACCAATTGAAGTATTGCTTTCATCTATATTGCTCTTGTCTAATCTTTTCACATAGCTTTTATAATTAATTAATAAAACACAACAAGTGTGTCTTTATTAACACGCGAAAGGTCGCTAAGGGACACGGAAGTGAAAACGTTTTTTACGGAGCTTCAAAGACGTGTTAATATTTTCATATCTCGTTCCAGAGATGATACAATACAGAGTTTACGAGACGAAGCAAAACGAAAAGACGAAGACTTTCGTCGTTGTAAAACTAAAGTATGTTCCCCATTTACTTGCTTGCTTCTTGACTTGTTTTACCGTGTCTGTGTGCATCTGTCTGTCTGTCTGTCTGTCTGTCTGTCTGTCTGTCTGTCTGTCTGTCTGTCTGTCTGTCTGTCTGTCTGTCTGTTTCTTTCTTTGTGTGTCTGTTGATATGCTTTTCTGGCCACCTGTCTCACATCTGTCTGACAGCCCTTTTAACTTTCAAAATACAGCTATTACAGTTCGAGGATAACAACAGATTAGCAGATAGAAAACGAATGGCTGAGTTAACATCAAGCAAGGAAGGCCATGCTTACAAAGGTAAATAAATGTACTCAGCTGGTTCTTACTTTAATTTTAAAAAAGATGCGGAAAATCAGCGTCCACGTTTTCATCGTAAGGTCATTCTTTTTTTTTTCTAGATTCTTATAAACAGACAGTTACCTTAAAGACAAGGTTAAAAGATGTAGAAGAACAACTGAAATTAAAAGAGGTATTTTTTCTTAAATATTGCACTAAGGAGAAGATCTAAGACCCAAGAAATAACAGTTCAAAATAACAACACAAGATCTTTTAGCGGGACTCGTACCCATGCCCTTGGGGTCTATAGTCCATCGCTCTTAGCAGACGTTAACTGTAAGTAAGTAAACTATAGTAGAAAATATAGCCATAATCTTTCAATGTCTTTTTCAGGATGTGGAAGGCATTGGTTTGGAAGAAAACGAAAGCTTGCGAAGACAGATTAATGAAAAGGACATGGTACGGCATATTATGCTGTAAATGGCTTCGAGTTACAACTTTGGATGCCGAGCATCACGTCTTAGAAAGTTAGATCGTCGGACAGACAGACAGACAGACAGACAGACAGACAGACAGACAGACAGACAGACAGACAGACAGACAGACAGACAGACAGACAGACAGACAGACAGACAGACAGACAGACAGACAGACAGGAAGGTTTACTTTAGTGAGGAAGGTTTAAAGTGAAAACACGTGAAACAACACATTCGGTAATCTGAGAAAGTCACAATTGATCAAGCAAGGTGTCGAGCAGAAATGCGATTTGCAGCAAAACATTGGCTAACCAACAATTATGCAGCACTAGCACTGGCAGCAGTTACATGTGTGAGACATGTACGCTGATGTCTGCTGTGATGTCTGTATCTTCGCAGCAGTCGAGGGTAGTTGGCAGGCTATCAGTCAGCATCAGTCAGTTATTAGTAGCTATTGTAGTATGCCAAAGCTTACCTAGGAAAACCTAGGTACTGTAAAAGTCACGCGGAGGAAGGTTGAATACTTTTTCCAACTCTGACGGACAGACAGGCGGACAGACTGACAGACAGACAGACAGACAGACAGACAGACAGACAGACAGACAGACAGACAGACAGACAGACAGACAGACAGACAGACAGACAGACAGACAGACAGACAGACAGACAGACAGACATCTGCATTGTAAATTTTTGAACTTAAACGTATAGTTCTATAAGTCTTTTCTTACTTGATAATTTTTTAGAGAATAAAGATGCTGCAGCAGAAACTGCTTGACCTTAAAAAAGCTTTTCAACGTGAATTAGTAAGTCTTACAACAGTTTCTATTATTCCCAACGTTGAATGTGGCAATGGCGTAATGAAAGTCATAATTCTGTCCTTTTTCTTTTATATAGAAATCTTCTAACGATTGCATTGAAATCAACGGAACAACTGATTATTATAAAAGTAATTTACAAGTTGGATTGTTGATCTCTTCGTCAACGCAAACTGATAATGAGGATTTCGATTATTTAGATATGAATTTCAAGTATCCTTTTTACGTTTCCACGCAAATTATTACCTATTAATTTCCTTGCTTCCTTTTTGAGATATTTCAGTTTGTTTGATTTAACAAATAAAACGGCACGTTTGACGTCATTTGAACACGAAAGAAGTTGAGTAGAGGCACGAAGCGATAGCCTTTACACTTTTCCCGTGTTCAAATCACGTCAAAAATGATAAAACTGTAAAAGATGTTACTTTGTCATTGTAAGTGTTCATTTCAAATAAGACAAACTTAATTTTCGTGTCGTAGGCACTTTAAAAAGTGACAGAAAATATAGTCCTTAATATTCCTACCTCAGATATTTAAAACATGTTATTATTAAATATATGTGCAGTCCAAATGAAAAGGTAAGTTCTTCTTCGAGGGTTTGTCCTATAATTAGTTATATCAGTATAAGGTGGGATCATAACTTTGTACTTTTATTTTCAGTCAAGGCAAATGTTACCAATTCTTGGTCACCTGCTTCGCCTAACACCTAAAGAGTTAGATTTGATCAAAGACACTTTTGAATGGAAGTTGCCTCTTGATTATTAAGTTTGTCGGGTTTTTTTTAATTTTATGCAATGATGGCACCGACTTTGTGTGCCGGACACACAGTAGACACAGAATATGTTTAAGGTTGTTTTGATAGAAGGCTGTATAGGGGAGCTGAAAGGGGAGGTGAAAGAGAGTCTGGAGCTAGACCCAACTTTTCTCCCATTAAACGTTCATATTTTGAACGTTAACCCTTTCAACCCGAAAGGTCTCCAAATGATGAGTAAAATCATCTGGTGTTAGCCAGAGTAAAACACTAAAAGAAATTCAGTGTTGAAAGGGTTAAATACTGATTGGCTAATAGTAGTAATCTTGTCAATCAAAGTGAGCCGGAAAAGCATCTCCTTTTAGCCTGGTACCCTGGCCCAATTTCAAAAGAAATATGGGGCCAGGTAACCACTAATCTCATTCTCGCGTCATCAGGGCTAAATCCACTTATGACGATTGCAGTTTTACTCATAGCCAAAAAAAAAACGCGCGAAATTTCAACCAATAGGAAAGCAGAAGTCTTTAGTGGTTACCTGGCCCATATTCTTTGATTGGGCCAGGGTACCAGGCTACTCTCCTTTCAGCACCTCAGAAAGCAGGTCGCTATTCAGGCCATACTAAGGGCCAGGGGCCGGTTGTACGAAGCCGGATAGCGCTATTCACGGGATAGCGATTTTTTCAACCTTTGTAAAAATGGCCGAAGAGCTGTGAAACTACGGATCTGGAGCCCACAATAGATCTTAAAAACTTCAGTTTATAAATACCAAATCCTATTCTGAGGTCATAACAATCAACGGCCAATTTTACGAAGGTTGAAAACATCGCTATCCAGTGGATAGCGCTATCCGGGCTTCGTACAACCGGCCCCTGTACGTTTGTATATGGAGACCGGGACGTCCCGCCTGACCGGGATGTCGGTTGAAGCAACCCGGTCAATCGGGACGACTCCATATAAACCCGAGATGAAATTTATCCCGGGCAACCGGGACATCCCGGTACCACGGGATCATATAAACAGACCCTAAAACACCAATTATAACCGTGACCTAAGACCGTACGAACTCTAAACCTAATCCTAACGTTAAACTGATTTGTGCAACATTCCTAACTCTTCTTCTCACCGTAAACGTCGAATAAGCCCCGAGCTTGTACAATAATTATAATGTACGTAACAAATAAACTATAAATCTATTTAAAAATTTAACAAATAAACAAATATAGTTAATGTTTGTAACAAATAAACAATAAATGTATTTTTAAAATGTAACAAATAAAACAGTATATTTAATATTTGTAACAAATAAACGAATATATTAATTACATATTTATGCATAGACTTTCAGAAACATCTTTTAAATTGTATTATAAAGTAATTAATATCTTCGAGGAACGAAATCTTTCTAAAAACATCTCATTTGAAACACGGTATGCAAAACGCGCCGTAGATATATTGAGGCAGTGGTAAAGTTTTGCTACAAGGACTCTCATTCTTTTAATATTTCTCCGTATTCAAATATCGCTTCGTGCTCTGCTACAGGAACCTAAATTAAGGTTAACTGTTATTGTGGTTTTTCTCTGTTGTTGGTTCCTGGCATTACTGTATTTATTTATTTATTTGTATTTTTTGCCGAATTGATATAAATAAAAAAATAAGTACTATGCAAAATTCGGTAAAGACTTGCCAGTGAACTCAATTTTCCTAGCTGGAACGCTAACTCAGGGGCAGAAAGTGAACTCAGCTATATTACGTCGCTTTCAGCCCCCCTTACAAACTGTTCCCCACGCGGTCAAAAGATATAACAGACAGCGTAGGGGGCTGAATCCGACGTGTTATACAAAAATTCTGAGTAAAAAAAAAAAGGTTAGAGTTCCAACCTAATATGAACAAGTTTTCTGATTGGCTATAATTAACCAATCACATTGCCAATTCGTTCCCATGCTCGTTACTGATTGGGTTAAGTTATCTAAACCAATCAGAAACCTTCTTAGTATAGCTAGGTGGCGCCCCCAAAAAGATAAGACGCAAGACAGGGCTTTTAAAATATTTGTACTTTATTCATAGCATTTGGACACCAAAGACAAAACAACGTACGACAGTCAGTTTTGATAAATTTATGGTGCTTCCTTAATTCCATCTCATTCGATTTTGCTCAGGTGATCACCACTTTCATAATAGCGACTAATTTGAATATTCTTTTATGTGCATCTTAGTAAGTCTTTCTACCCTCGTTTGTATATCTGCAATTCAAAAGAATCTTTCATAACAGGTCAAAAAGGCTCATTTAAATGCACATAAAAGAATATTTAAAGCGGTGGTCATCATCGAAGTAAATAAGTGTGACGTTTATTTAATAAATTTTAGAAGTGTGGCATGATTTCGTTTTGAGCTCAATCGATCGAAATGGAATTAAGTGGGAATACCTTTTCTGGAGTAATTAAAAAAACAAAATCACATTTATCTTTGGTGAAATATTCCCAACATGCAGACGTTTTCATGAATCCTACCGTTTTTGCTTCTTTTTTTCAAAGCACGTACAAACCTTAAATCACATCCTTGAACCTTCATCGCGAAACTAGACAATAAGGCCATATCCACACTAAGGCTACGTCCACACGTATACGTTTTCGTAGCGTTTTCATATTGTTCTCCGTCCTCAAGGGAATGGTCTATACTTACCTGAAACAATATGAAAACGTATACGTGTGGAAACGAAAATGGAGGCTTTTTGATACGGTTAGGCCTTTCGTCCACACAGGCGTCTTCGGTGACCGAAAATGGAGCTTTCCGAAAACGCTCTCCAGAGTGGAGACATTCAAAGACGCCGTTTTTCTGCACCAGCGTGGACGGCGAAAACGAAGCTTTTCGAAAACGCTGACGTCACCGTGCCTTTGTGCACGGATATTGTGAAATTTTCAGGGTCGTTTCGGCGTTTTCATGTGGATGGCCAAAACGATTCGAAAACGATAGTGTGAACGGAAAACGTTTGATACGTTTTCGATACGAGGTCTCCGTTTTCGTTTCAAAACGGATTAGTCTGGACATGGCCTAAAACCCGTTTTCCACGAGGCGACTTTTTTTGCGCGAAACGATTATTCGCCAGAAAAAGTATGATCTGTTTCTACTTTTTCGCGGCAAATTATGTCGCTAACCAATCGCCGCTTCGCGCGAAAAAAGTCGCCTAGTGGAAAACCGGCTTAAAACCGCACTATTTACGACAGCAGAGAACCCAGTTTCCATTGTGTAAATAAACGCATAATGTATGTCACATTTATCGAAAGTAACGCCAACTGCGCATTCGTTAAGGCGGTTTTCCACTAAGCGACTTTTGTCTTATAATTTTTGGACTAGAACTAATTAGAAATCTATTCAATTCTAACTATAGAAAGTCGATTCGCGTGGGGAAAAATGGCCTAGTGGAAAACCGGCTTTACTGTGCATCCCAAAAGCGCTTTTCCTAAGTGTAATGTACACCGAAGCGCAGAACAGCGTCGCTGATCATCTTGACGTATGTGATCCACCGACACGCGTATACACGACGTTTTACAACATTGATCATCCAATCACAAACAAGAATTGCGTCGCGTGTGTACAATCACATACCCCAAAATGACATCCGCACACAACCTTGCTCGAACTGCGTTTTTCTGCGTCTAGATTTCGAACTAGAATGCTGTTATTGCAAGGAGATAGGAAATTTAGTCTCGCCATGCACGGTTGGTACCAAGTTATCGCGCGTTAGACCCGTTTCAACTGTCGCTCTTCTCATGTGCCGAACCTATCAGCGGCGTCGGTACAAACGTCGAACTTAATTCCTCAAACTATTAAAAACCGGCAAAAATCTGGCGCGTTATCAGTGGCAGCGGTAATACATTAAAATTATTTATGCATTAGGTTCGGCACATGAGAATTTCGACGTTTGAATCAGGGTCGCTCCAACGTCGCATAATGCGACAGGCCTTGCCGCTCCAAATACAATCTGCCGCTCTTATAGTCAGTTTCAGCTTGCTTTTGAAATTCGTTTGTCAACATTCGTTGGAAGGTTGGGAAATTGGTACGGAAGTTCGTCGTGAAGTTCGAATTTAATGAGCTTTGAATTGAATTCCTTTGGTAAAATCACGGAGAAGAAGATTATTTGTTGTATAGAATATAATAATAGATACTTGGTTAAGCAGAAACAAATTGCCGACTTAAATTTGTATCTACCTCGCAACGTAGTTCGGAACATTGCAACGTAAGTTCGGAATGTTCATTTCAATTATACGTATCGGATTTCAAAAGCAAGCTTGAAACGGACTATAATATTAAAGAATAATTTGGATGAAAATGAAATAAAAAGCCTTCTCTTAAGTGACGGTGCTTTTGTTTTTGATGTGGTTGGTTTTGCGGATGGTGGAATGTTTTTCTTTTTGTGTGAAGAAATAGCGAGGGTTCATTCAGCTTCATTGTTCTTATATCGGAGTTGCCGTGGAAGTAAAATTTCTTATTTAATCTACTGTACAGAGTTCAGGGTGTCAAAAAAATATCCCCCTATTCTTTCGGTTTTTCTTCGTCATCGTCTTCTGCAAGTTCGTCTTCGAGTTCTTGATCCTCGCCCTCAACATCCTGCGAAATAAATTTTAAACATTTATTTAAAGGACATTGGCAACAAAAATTAATTACTGCCGTGGCAATAGAAGCGTTCCTAAAATATTGTTGCAATACATTGCTGAAGTTGATCAATTCATTTGATGAAAATTATTGCTAACTTCCTGTTTTGAATTCTCTTTTGAATTTGATTGGTGTTTGGCAAATAATCCTGTTTCTTATTGGTTGTTTAAAAACCAGAAACCAATCCAATTCAAAACAGGAAGTTAGCAATAATTTTCATCAAATGAATTGATCAACTTGAGGAATATATTGCAACGATATTTTAGGAACGCTTCTATTGTCACGACAGTAAGTTTGTCTAATTTGAAAACACGCATTATCGTCTGACTCAGACGAATTTAATTACCAAGACGAATTTAATTCGTGTGTCGAATTTAATCGGGTTATACGTCGCAATTACGACGAGTTATAACCGAGTTATACGTCGAATAAAATTGAAATAATTAAATTCGTCTGTTGTGCGATGTTTAGCGCAGGCCAAAGTAAGAACACTGGACATAGCAGTGATGGATCCAGCTTGATCTGGTAGAGGGGTGGATCTAGAATTTTTGTAACCTTAGTCAGACCATTCCTAGGGGGGACCGGGGGCACGGTCCCCCGGAAAGTTTTTGAAATTTGGACCTCTGAAATGGCATTTCGTGCATTCTGACGGTACTTTGAAGAAAGATTTAAAAGTTTTAAATCGTGTTTTCAATAGCGCATTATCAAACCTGGAAGGTGTCAAATAAATTTAGGGATAAAGTGGACGTTTTATTATGGATTTTATTAGGGATATCACAAGGAAGCTAGACATTACAAATGTGATTGACATTTTCAATGAAATCCACGTAGCAAGGCACTAATTGAGTAATTGGCACCCCCCTGCACCCCTGTGGCCAAGGGCCAAGGGGGGTGCGCACCCCCTGTAAATCCATAACTGGGACATAGTTTATCCCGCAAGGCGTCAATGCGTTTATCCAGAGATCTCGGGTTCAATTACCTGTTCTTCGACTCCTCCACCCTCATCTTCGTCATCGTCTTCTTCGACGTATTCCACTTCTCCCTCGTCGTCTAACGTATCTCCACCGGCTCCTTCAAAATCTTCTTCGTCGTCATCGTCATCATCATCTTCATCATCAAACTCATCGCCTTCTTCTTCAATAACAACAACCTCATCGTCGTCTCCCTCCTCGCCGTCATCATCATCATCATCATCGTCGTCATCATCTTCGTCTACTTCGACCACATCTACATCACCCTAACAAAGTAGAAATGGAGTTCGTTAATTCTGTTATACTAGAAATACCAAGACTTCCATGTAATTAAATTTCCCAAGCTTCTGATTGGCCGTACGGTATTTCTTCATTGTGATTGGTTATACGATTTTTTTCACTAGTAAAAAAATATCGTATGACCGTTGTCATTGGCTAGTCGTTTTTCGTCCCAATGTTGTCTTCGCCGATCTGGCTTGGCGCCAAACTCGCTTGTCCATGTTTTGTTTTGAACCCGAGAAGGCAAATACTATAACGAACATGCAAGGACACTGTAAAACCTTAATCAAACGAGAACGCAAGTCATCGCAAGTTGGCAGTCACGCTATCACAGCCAGCCGCTCTGAATAGTTTCCCGAAAATATCATGTACCGTGACAAAGTTAAAACTTGTTTAAAACACTCATGAAACCTTTATTTTGTTAATTTGGGGAGTTCGACGACCGCCACAGAAATTCTGACTGCCAACTTGCGATGACTTGCGTTCTCGTTTGATTAGGGCTTAAGAAACAGGTTCGCATTTAAGGCGCTCTAGGCAACCACCATATCCGATCCATGTCTGACCAAGGAACATAGCTAAGATTTAAGTTGGTTTTATTGAGGGAGGAAAACGAGAGAAAAACCTTTCAAGCACTATAGAGACGAGACCAACCACAACGTCACGCAAACTAGTCTCACATGCCACCCTAACGAAACCGACATCCACAACAGCCCACAAGTACAACAAACTACATTTACGGAAAGTAGTATAATGTACAGCTGACGAACCTCGTCGTCTTCGTCGTCGCCTTCGTTATCATCTTCACGCTGTGCATCTACAAACTAGAGACAAAACAACGTCACATAAAACATACTAACGTTAGAGTGCATCGTCGAAAACATCGCTTTGCTATTGATTTCGTACAAACGAAGTCACATGCAGAATATAAGGCCCCGTTCACACTATACCGGATAGCTTTACCCTGCGAGCAGAGCCTTCTTTTCCTTATTTCGTCGCTGGAAGAGAGGAAGGAAAGTAGGTGGGTTACTTCGTCCTAAATCTTGGACGAAGCCAAACACGAATACAGCAGAGCCTACTTTTCTTCCTCTCTCTCAGCGAAGAAATAAGGAAAAGAAGGCTCTGCTCGCAGGGTAGATAGCTTTTGTGCCGGCACGAAAACCATACCGCGATAGGGCTTCTGTACACTGTCACACAAAATGTCTGTTCCGGGACAATTTCTGTGTCGCTGCGCCGCTCCGATGTCGAAAGAGGTACATCTTATCGGATAGCTTTTTGTGCCGTTCCAGCTCCAGTGTGAACGGAGTTCGAAATCGTTTCGGAAGTAAATTAATAGAGTAGAGCGTGGTGATTGGTTGTATCGTACGGCATAATTATAAAATAACAATAACAATAGTTCGCATTTACTTCGGCCACAATATCGTGCCGAGTCTGTTCGCACTATACCGGATATTTTTTGTGCTGGCACGAAAACCTATCCGGTATAGTGTGAACGAGGCCTAAAATTGTCTGAAGGCCTGCTGCCTTTGAAAAGCAACGCTAATTAAATTATGTCACTTCGGTCAATGAACTGCATTTGTTTGACGCGTGTGAAATCACTGAAATGCCGTTAAGCTACGTTCAAAACTGTTTAAGCCAGAGTAGTGTCAAACTATGTTATATAATTATAAAATATTATATTACCAAATAATATTGTAATGGATTGGGCCATATTTCATCTTTGATTATTTCACCCAATTCATCTGATAGTCCATCTGATGCATCTGAGAACCAACTGAAGAAACTCTGAGGTTCTTGGTGCACTCGTTTTATGCCAGCTGTATTTCCCTGGTACCTTGTTGTCAGATCCTAGAAATAATTGAGGTGTGCCCGATTAATCAATACATTTTTTTTGTTTTTTTGGCAATCGATTATTATTACCAATAATCAGATCATCAATGACAGCTAAACATACTGTTTATTCAAATTACCGTAAAATTCCAAAAGTAACAACCCCCCCAGAATAATAGCAGAGGTTTCATTATTTGTCATAGCAGGCTACGTTATTTGTCATACGCAGGCAACAGACGTTTTAGAGCCACGGACGGCGTTGTAATTCAATAGCATTTTTCATTCAAAACAATAATAATGAGCAATTTAAAATTCCAAGAGCAAAGTGAACGCCGTTGTCGTTCTACACAAGACGTCATTGAGAGCATTTTCACGTTCTTGAGACGACGGGAACTTCTAGAACGTTGAGGCCTGTCATCGTTGTTTTACTACAATGAGACATACTTTTAAAGTAGACTGAAACTTGTATTTTAAGGGGGATAATTTCATTACATTACAATATAAAATAAAGGAATGAAGATGAAATTTAAGCTTATAAGCTAACAGTTTAGATATGTGATTATTCATAGCCTTTGTTTTGGGTAAAAAAGTCTTTTCAAAGAATACGCGGTTCAGTAGTTCTGTATTGTATTCCTGTTCTTCCGGTCACCGTCCGTGTCTCAAAAACGCCTAATATGCTTAAGCTCTCTATTAGAGACCTTAAGATGCTAGAACGACGACGGCGGTTAAAAAGCAATTAAAATTTTAGCATTAAAAAGAAGTCACGGTTAACTGACTACTGTATTCAATACTTGAAGCTTGTTTTATAATTTTCAAAGTGTTAAAACGGTTGCAGTGTCTGTGTTAAGGCAATCTCAGACAACAGTTCTCATCACTCCACGAGTCATCGTCGTCCTGAAGACGTGAAAATGCTCTGAGTGGCGTTGTACACAGAGCGAGGACGGTGTTCAGATTACTCTTGGGACTAGAAATTATTCATTATCTTTGTTTTGCCAGAAGAATGCTTTTGTCTGAAGGATGTCGTCCTCGAAGTTCCGCGGAGATTGAAGTTGAGCGGAGATGTTTGACTTTGAGCTCGGGGTGTCCAATTCTCGCTCCTGTTGGCCATGTATTGATGACGTTTACACGCAAGATATTCGTTTTACGCATGCGTAGCTAATCCAGGTCAACCTGGATTAGATTCCAGTCGACAGCCGCAATTTCCGATCGTGTGTAACACCTGCTATGCAGGCTATGGTTACTGTGTTTCACAATCGGAAATCGCATAGAAAATTGGCCACTTTCATGGGGCAGTTTGCAGTCCACATGCATGCTGGCTCAAGTGAGTTGTCGGCCATGTATTGATGACATTTACACGCAAGATATTTGTTCTACGCATGCGTAGCTAATACGGGTCAGCCCGTATTTTGCGAGCCTCGACAGCCGCCATTTCCAATCGTGCTAACTCCTTACCATTCCTTCCCTCCATTTGATTGGTGTAGACTTTGATACTTGATCTCCACTTTCATTTAGTGCAAACTCTTTACTAATGAGTCCATTCTCAAAGAAAGGATTTTCTGAAAAATTCTGACAAAACACAGCAACTAAATTAATTTTAACACCCTATGGATCTTAAACAATACAAAATATTTGAATAAGAATAGAGTTAAATTCCCATAGGATAAAATTGTGCACCAATATGGCCACCATTTCATTGTTTCTTAATGCACCAATATGGCCGCTGTGACGTCAGATGAAAACCAGTGATGGATCCAGCTTGATCTGGTAGGGGGGTGCTGCAAGCTGACGGTACTTTGAAGAAAGATTTAGAAGTTTTAAATCGTGTTTTCAATAGTGCATTTTATCAAACCTGGAAGGTGTCAAATAAATTTATGGATAAATTGGACGTTTTATTATGGATTTTATTAGGGATATCACAAGGAAGCTAGACATTAGAAATGTGATTGACATTTTCAATGAAATCCACATCGCATCCCACTGCAGCAAGGCACTAATTGAGTAATTGGCACCCCCCTGTAAATCCATCACTGATGAAAACCAAGAATACATGTACAGTAGAACCTCATTATCTCGAACTCGGTCATCTCGAAAACCTCACTATCTCGAACAAGAGTTGATTTCCCTTCAACATATTTCTTCACTGTTTTACTGTACAATTGACCCTGTTATCTTGAACTCCCACTATCTCAAACTATTCTTTACGTCCCTTAAGGGTTCGAGATAGTGGGGTTCGGGTTCCACTGTATATACATTTCATTAACATATTGCTGCCTAGGATGTCTGAAGGTTCTTCCTTTGGTGAGTAAAATCATTTGGAGTTAGACAGAGTAAAACGCAATAAAGGGGACATTGCTTGCCAGTTCAGACAGGAATGGGTTATTGATAGATGGGGCCTGAAATGGAAAGAGCTTAGCATCCTTTCTTCAGAATATTTTGTAGCAACTAAAGTTAAGAATAATGGCAGACTTTGACTTACAAATTTTATCCTATAGCCTGACTTGATATCTTCAAATTCTTCAACCTCCACTGACTTCAGATATTGTAGAGCCTCCTCGTCTTCTTCATCAAGGAGGGCACTGACTTGACGATGATTTAGAAACTGTTTAAGAGTTAAGAAACTCAAGATGACAGATTTGAAGTAGGTGGCTCAGGTTCAATATTTCGCAGTTATATGACCTAAATTTCACCTTGCAAGTCTAAAAAGTGCTTGCAGTTTGACTATACCAAACACCAGTTTTCATCTGGGTACTTTGGTTTCCTCTCACAGTAAAACTGGACCAATGAGGGATGGCCCTAACTACCGTACAGTAGTTGCCTTTTTGGGGACTTGGGTTACCTGTGTTTTTGTCCTTTCAAAAAATGTCAAGGCTTGAGCAATTTCACAATAATGTAGCTTATATTTTTAAACTGTATAAACAGGTTACTTAATTTCACTCATGCTTAATAACTACATAAAAAATACAGAGCATAGCCTATTGGGGGATTGGGGCTGAGGTTATCAGCAGATTTATCCAACAAATCTGATTATAATCAGTAACTGATCAATTGGGGCAATCCAATTATTACTGATGATCGATTATCAAATCTCAACCAATTCCCATCACTACTGGGTATACTTAACATTGATACGAACTTCTCTATAGCATTATATTTAAATTTCATTAGTAATCATATATTATAATTTTAAAAAAATAAATAAAATAAACTGGTAGGTGATATGAAAAATAAGCCAATGAAATATCTGAAGGATACAGCAGTTACCCAAAAATGTGGAATTCTTGCAATCAGTTGGGTTCTGCGTTCAAAATGAGGCTTCCTTAACAAGTTAAACTTTTGTTCGACTTTAAGGATTTCCTCGGATGCTTTCTCATTCAGGGTGTCTATTTCATTTTGAACGTTGTCGATCTCCTCCACAATTTCATGTTGATCGCCGCCATTGGCTTCCCCCTGTAATACCTCGATCTTTCTTGTCTTCCTTGGACTCGCTGCGCTAGCCATCTTCAGCTAAATATTTATATTTCAGCCGCTTTTCCAAAAAGCAACGAGACCTGCTCTCTCCACACAACAACTCTTGTTTGCTTCAAAAGCTTGGCTTAGCAGCCTGGCAACACAGCGCGCCAAAATTTGACCCAGGCTGCTCCCAGTCCCAGGCTGATTGATTAATCAATCAATCAATATGGACAGCCTGGGACTGGGAGCAGCTCGATTGATCGATTGATTGATTAATCAATCAATCAATATCGACAGCCTGGGACTGGGAACAGCTCGATTGATTGATCGATTGATTGATCGATTGATTGACTGATCGATGGATCGATATGGATTGATTGATTGATTAAATGATTGATTGATTGATTGATTGTTTAAATGAATGATTGATTCAAAGATTGATTGATTGATTGATTGATTGATTGATTGATTGATTGATTGAATGAATGAATCATCGATTGATTGATTGAATGATTGATTGGTTGATGGATGGATGGATTGAAGGATTGATCGATCGATTGAGTGCCTATTTATACATATCATTTACTTATTTATTTGATTATTTATTTGTTTGTTTGTTTGTTTGTTTGTTTATTTATTTATGAAGGAAAGTTCCAATTTTAACACCAGATGGATTTTCGTGGAGGTCTTTCATAAATGGTAATATATCGTCTATCGTTATCAGTATGGATTATTACTATTATCATCGTTATTATCATCATCATATTATTATCATTGTTATCGATCCTCATCATTATTATCTGATTATCATCATTGTCAATACCATCATTACTATTATCACTGTTATTACTAGTGTTGTCTTTGTTGTCGTCCTCATCATCATTATCATCATCATCATAATCATCATCATCATCATGGGTATCTAATGCCGACCGGTTAAATCTACTCGAGCCCAGTTTTCTCAGGTAAAGGACGTGATGCATATGGCCATGTGTAATTTTTGATGCAAGAACCCGAACGAAAACTTTAATTTTCTCTGAGGCTTCTTGTTTTTTGACCAAGATGTTACGACCACTTGCAACGAGAATATTCTCGGGACGTCTTGTACCCACAGCAAAAGATTTCATTGTAGAATTCGAGCGAAAAAACTTTCCTTTTTGTACGCCATATTCGCAGCGATTGATGATGTGTACGGCAGAGAAGACTGACGACTCGACTAAAAGCAGCGAGGAACAAGAAACTAGCGAAGAATTAACAGAGTTGGATAAAAAAATAAAAGTTATTGAAGAGAAAGATGGTGTTATAAAAGGCCTCGAGGTAATTCAACTTGTACAAGAAGTATTTTGTGATTTTAGTTCATAGATTTTTGAATTTCTGTGGGGTCTTCAAAATTTAATATCGTGCCTTTAGTTAATCATTTAAATACTCAAACCTTGATTCGTTTTATATCAATAATGAATTTTATAGTACGTAACCTGTAAAAAAATGGGAAATGGAAAAGCATTTGGTTTCCTAAATCAAGAAGAATATCCCCAATTTTCTAGTATATAAAGGTCAAGGTCCGTTGACTGTTAAATATTACATCATCGCAGTGGTGCGGAGTCACAGAACAGTAATACGACCAGAAGTCCAACTCGCATCGGAACCTTTGAAGTTTATGTCCTCACGCATGTCGCCTCACGCATCTTGATTCCTCACCATCCTATGCAATCCTGGCAGGTTCCCCCAGCAGTCCTACGCAATCCTGGCAAGTTCCCCCAGCAGTTTTAACCTTCTTTTGAAGGTCCAAACTGCTGGGGGAACTTGCCAGGATTGCATAGGATGGTGTAGGACATTGTGTAGGATCGTGTAGGATGGTGTAAAATATCGCGCCTGCACATTGAAGAAATGCGGACAAGTTGTCACTCGAGTTGGACTTCTTGTTGTATTTCTACGCTCAGCTGTCAGCTGCCGAGCATACAAAAATTCTGAACATTTTGTACGCTCGGCAGTCAGGTGCTGAGGGTACAAAAATTCTGAAAATTTTGTACACATATACAGTATTATATATACATGTACTTTGTGTTTCTAAACATTTTGCATTTTGTTTAATTTTTGTTATTTATTTGCAGGACAAGTACAAACGAGCGTTAGCAGAGAGTGAAAATGTTAAACTTCGTATGAAGAAGCAAATTGAGGAAACTCGTCTGTTTGGCATCCATGGTTTTGCCAAGGATCTTTTAGAAGTTGCTGATATACTCGAAAAGGCTACAGGCAGTGTCCCCGATGAAGAATTGAGAAAAAATTCTCACCTAAAAACTTTGTACAAAGGTCTTTTAATGACCGACCAACAACTTCACAAAGTTTTTGCTAAAAATGGGTTGGAAAAACTAAATCCAGTCGATGAAAAATTTGATCCGAATTTTCATGATGCTCTTTTTGAACAAGAGGTCCCAGGCAAAGAAGGCACTGTAGTACTTGTTAATCAAGTTGGCTATATGTTAAATGCACGCGTTTTAAGACCAGCCTTAGTTGGTGTTGCAAAGGCTAAAGCTTAAAGTAATAATTAAAAATATTTTGAATAATAGTCATTTCATTCATAAGTAAATCTTATTGCTCCATTAAAGTATTTTTTAGTCCAAGTTTAGAGTTGATTTTCTCTGATTTATAGCACGTTGGCATTGGAATATGGCTAATTTCAATGCCTACAGCAGTAAGAAATGATCTGAGGTGAATCCATGGGGGTACTGTAGTTTGGCTTCAGTTGTTAACATATGTACAATACTTGCTTGATTAATTTTAATATAAATTTAAGAGTGCCTTAGTCTCCTGATTAATCCATTGCTGCCTAGGGTAATTTGAAGGTTCTCTCTTTGATGAGTAAAATTGTCTGGAGTTAGACAGAGTAAAACAATAAAGGGGCCATTTTTGGTCGGCTCGTGCAAAATTTATGGGAACCACTGAGTATTTTGATAAAATACAAAACAATGGTAACTCCGAAGATGGTAAACATTTTATTAATGGTTCAGGCAAAATGTTGCTCTCGATTAATGAGAGCAAAAATATTCTCACACTGGGTTGCCATTTGTTCTGCCACCGCAAGCAGGGCAGTGCCTTCATTAACAATAACTTAACAAAACATCAACCTAAATACCTATATTACAATCTGGGAGGGTGGGTGGGTACTCTGCTCACACAATGGTGGCAAGAAACTAAAAGATACTTGACACCTAACATGTGACCTAATATACCACCTCGCCCTAGGCCCCCAGTGTGAGAAACATGTTTCTCACTTATTTCATAAAGTCAGACAGCGAGAAACTCCAATTAAAGAGCACCACCTTTGAATAAATACTGCATTTGGAAAACTTGGTTGGTGAAACAGAAATTCTGTAGGGAAAAACATTGGTAAATTGATTGGAAAGTGAGTAATGTGAGGAGGCTACACTACCCCTGTCCTGCTATGCCACTTCAGTGGTGGATCCAAGGGGGGGTTATGGGGGTTGCAACCCCCCCTGGCCTATTATATATGTATTCTTTGGACGGTATATTATATTATATATAATATATAAATTGTGTTTAGTGTATAATATAGCCTATAAAAATCACTTTCTGATCCTAATATTGTCCCCAAAATGCAGGAAATAGCATTTCAGGGTATCAGAAATCAAAAAATTTCTGGGGGAGCATACCTCCGGACCCCACTAGAGGTGTCAACGCCCTCTTTAAAAAAATCCTGGATCCAGCCCTGCACTTGAATTATCTAAGGAGCTGAAGTGACTAAATTACCCACCCTATCTGGTGCCTGGTACCCTGGCCCAATTTTAAAAGAAATAAGGGCCAGGTAACCACTAATTTCATCCTCACGTCATTCAGGGCTAAATCCACTTGTCTTGTATGTATGTCTGTGCATGCCTTGAATGCATGAAAGTTTACCTGGCCCATATTGGGCCAAGGGACCAAGGCTAGGTTACCCTGTGTTTTGTGTTTGAGCCTTGTGAGCCCAGCTATTATGATTGATCAAAAGGTTCAGACAGTATTTAATTTCATTTTGCAAGAAAATAACTATTTCTCATGCCTATTTCTCAAATGTAGGAATTATTTTTTTGACCATATACTTTTTTGATCTAACACAAATTCAAGGAAGTCAAAGTCTAAAATATCTGTAAAATATCTATGAAAATTTTGTTTTTTAAATTGTCCTATCCTAATTTTAATCAATTTTCTGCCTACAAATTTCTAGTATTGTCCACAGCCACAGGCAAATAATAATGTGTAGATATTTATTGATTAAATAATTGAGAAAATTCATGAAAAATATTTCTTAAGTAATATTTAAAACACGAGCAGGAGTGTTTTATCAGATTTAAAACCACGAGGGCACAGCCCGAGTGTTTTAGATCTGATAAAACACGTGATGCGAGTGTTTTGAATGGCTTCAAAAACGATTCGTTATTGGATGTTATGTTCATTAGTATTCTTTATATAAAATTGTATGTTCATTAGTATTCTTTATATAAAATTGTATGTTCATTTGTATTCTTTCTGACGTCAAGAAGTTTTATCAGGTATAAAACCACGGACATGGTACTGATTTCCTTTGTGTTTTCCTCGTGAATTATTAATAAGTTTTTGAAAAATTAAAATTATAAAGTTGAAGTTGATTTTAACGCTGACTTTCGCGCTCAACCGTGCAGTATGTCATGTGAAAGATATTATGTAGAAAGGTGCAATATGATTATATGAATATCACAGTGGCCTATTAAATTATGTTCCCATATAAATTATGATATCCTATTAACATAATTTGTTGGGCAGGTCCGCAGGTCAATAACAGTTTTGTTTTCACGAGGTATACAAACAAGATTTTCATTTGCAATTTATGTAAAATACTTGCGGTCTGATTAACAGTAGTTTCGGCTGTATTAAAATGAGGTTGGTCATGCATAACCTGAACAATGAGTCAATGACGAAGAAAATTAATACTGCTGGCTATATATATACCGGAAGAGACTGACGGGACTTCGTAGAACCAATTCATCTTTTGTGGTTCGACTGTGGTTCGCGTGGGGGTGTTTAATTTTAGCCCGTGTATACTTCGGCTTAATATTGAGCTAGTTTTCACAAGCTTTACGTGAAAGACGAACTACTATAAAAGCTTAGAAAATGTCAATAACGTTTCTGAAGATGAACGACAATAACTTCTCACGTTGTGCGAACTCCTGTGTACATGGAAGTTGCGAATATGGCTCATGCGTTTGCGAGGTAAGGCTTTTCCTAAATTCTTTACGCGAAGGATAGCTTTTAACTACCTGAAATCAACTGAAGAAGATTAACGTTCGTTTTGTTGGGATTTAAAACTACGCTTGACACCAATACATGAGTGATTTGATGCGCTGATTTATTCTCGGAGTTATTTAATACGCACAACATCACAAGACACCTTGATATCAAAGCAATATAGCAATATTTCATGACCTTCGTTGTTATTCAAAATACAGCACAAACACTTGAAAATGTGGTAAACTGCCGAGATTTTGCTATATAGTCGTAGTAGTTTTTGTAGTAAGTCTGCTCGAACAATTTTTGTGAGGTACACGTTGGAGTGTTGGCCACTTGAAGTGGGAACAGTGAGCACTATACTAGTATTGCATATATATATATATATATATATATGTATATAGCTGGTCTAATTAATCATCACTATATCACTACCAATATTATTTTGACTATCCATATAGCTCCATATTTGATGTCTTCAAAACTAGCATTCTGACAATCTTTCTTCTTGTTTTTTTTCAAGGTTAAATTTGCTGGCAGTTCTTGTAAGGATCCTAATCTCGGCTATTACATTGGATTTGGCGTTGTGTTTTATTTAATATCTGCCATTTCATTCTTTCAGTTGGTAAGCAGGAGTTAATTATTGGCAATTGTTTATTATAAATGCTTTTAAAATAATCAATTAAAAAATCTTGAGGTTTTTAAAAGAATCTATAAAAAATTAATTTACTAAATTGGTAACCAAAACTGAAATAAATAGAAAAGAAAAAATAATTATTAAATTTTGGGCTATTTTTCAAAATGAATCAGTGAATAGCAACTGATTTGATGAATATAATTAAGCAGGGCTGTTGGGAGTCCCTTCTGTTGGGACAGAAGCTCACTTGAGTATCATGATAATCATCATATTCATCTGTGTGAAAAAATGATGATTATCATGATACTCGAGTGAGAGGACATGTTGGTGGATTACATCATTTTTATTGAATTTCTGAGCTTTCTGAAACCTGTATCTTCTCAAGCTGTCTTCAGAAAAGTGTGAAGCTTCTATGAAGATGGCTGGTGAATACAGGTGGTCAAAAGCTCACAAATTCAATTAAAAGCACAGCTATGTACATTATTATGTAATTAATAATTATATTATTTCCAGGTTTTCTGTATACGAGGTGAATTGAAAAGAATGACCAGGCCTCGGTTTTGGAAAGCTTGTCATCTGACTATTCAGAAACTGTTGTATTTATATGTGATTGTCGCAGCTGGAAGTAGAGGGCTGTACTATACTACGGAGGTATATCTTCACATTTCTACAGTACCGCTCAGAAATAACGTAACAGCGAGGTTGAGGTTAAGTTAAACAATGATAGAAATGGTAATAAACTTTAGTAAAGCACAATAAAATTATCTAGTAATACAGAAAACAATCCATATTTCGATTCATAGTGATTTAGAGACAGTTTAACTAACACTGAACAGAGTTATATTACGATTAAGCTGAGGTTAAACCTAGGTTTGACCTCGGTTTTTGTTAGGTTATTTCTGAGTGGTACTGTATTACGAGTAGCTCGCTATACTTTTTATCTCAAAAAGAAAAAATTCTGCTTTGTTGAAACATCTATGCTGAAGCAAGAATGAGATTGGGTGGGATGATTTATTTAAAAAATTATCATCATCAAATATGTGTTGTAATAGATCAAACATGAGTCTGAGTGTTTCATCAGGGGTTGAAGGGGTTCCAAACACAAGAAAACAAATGAAAACCAAGCTTTTTATTGTTTTCGAGTGTTTGGAGTCCCCTGATGAAACACGATAAACAAGTGTTTGATCTTCCTTCTCAAACGAGTATTAATTCGCATTGCAATTTTTGCAGTGTTTTCTTCATTGATTTCAATATGCAGATTAAGAAATGTGATCCAGTTCACTAGGAAGTTTCCTACAGGTTTTCATTTGGTATCAAAACTCATGCATGTGATGTGGTATACATTTATGGATTCACTGCCTCTCACCAATAGTTAAGCCCGGTTAGACCGGGTTAGTACTTGGATGGGTGACCGTCTGGGAATAACCCCGTTCTCGGGGTGGGGACTCATGTGAGTAGAGTTTAGTTGGTCTCTCCTGTGCTTTGAGGGTTTTTCGCCGGGTTCTCCAGTTTTCCTCCCTCCATAAAATCAACATCTACAGGTCTTAGCTGTAAATGGAGGACCCCACCAGCTCTGCTGAAAAACTTATCCTCCTTAAATAAAGAATAATAATAATAATAAAAGGCTGGGTTTTTCACCAGTCTCGAGGTGTCTACACTTGTGGTTAGCTGAGATGATTATCTACATATTATTATAACTTTATTTTGTACTTTAGGTAACTTTGCCCAAACAATGGAGGGTTGATTTGTTTGCAGTCTATTATCCATTTGTTATATGTTGCTTCACAGCATTAATTTGTTTTTGGGCAGAGGTAAGGAAAGATCAAATTTTATGATAATTGATCAGGCCCATATTAATTAAGGCTCGAAAATATAGGGGTCTGAGTGATCATAGCTACTGTCCTCCATACAAAAATCTGGAAATTTTGTATGCTTGGCACCACTGCCCTCTGTACAAAAATTTGGTTGCTGTATACAAAATTGACCAATATTGATGGATAAGCTAGAGTGAATATAGTAACATACTAGTATAGGACAGAAAGAAGGGAGGGAGGAATAAGGAACGGAGGGAGGAATTAAGGAAGGAGGAAGGGAAGGAAGGAGGGAACGAACGAGGGAAGGAACGAATGAAGGAAGGAAGGAAGGAAGGAAGGAAGGAAGGAAGGAAGGAAGGAAGGAAGGAAGGAAGGAAGGAAGGAAGGAAGGAAGGAAGGAAGGAAAGAAAGAAAGAAAGAAAGAAAAAGAAAGAAAGAAAGAAAAACAGGAACAAGAGAAAGATGATTAGTACAGATAGCATCGTCAAGATAAAACAGACTGTGCAGGATAAATGAGGTACAGACAGAGAGACACTTATTATTTTTACCTTATAATTTTAGGCTTTTCACCTGGCTGGCTGGACGGCTGATAAACCCCAATTTCTAAAGAAATCTTCGCAGTTCTTTTTTTTATTTAATGGCTTTGTTTTTACTGTAATGATTGCCCAATTGATCTCTACCAAAGCTGTGACAGATTCTGAGACTTTGGTAGGTAGTAATTAACATGTACAGTACTAATTATCAGACCATGTGCATCACTCCTCTTCATAATTTTATGGGCTGCATGTCTAACCCAATAAATGAACAAAAAAGTTACACCTAATTTAATTATATTAAATTCTTTTGTTTTTGTTTTAGACATTATTGGCAGATGTTTTTTCGGGTTGTTTTGTCATCTTAATGTTTACTGTCTTAATATTCTTTCTTATCTATGGTATTGAAATATTTTGCAAGGTAATTGGATTGAGAAATTGTGAGAGCTACTGTATATGTATTTCACTTGGTGTAATCCAAATATAGGATTTAAAAATTCTCAGATTATAAAATAAATAATTCTCAGATTAAATACATATATATTTCTAAAAGGTTTATGATCTTAAAGGGTATTGGCAATAAAAATTAAGTTTATCTCATTTGAAAGAACTCGTCAAATGGTATAAGAAGACCTTTTACAATTTTTCCGTATCTGTTTTGGTTTTGGAAATATTTCGACCAAAGACAGCATGCTGTCCGCCATCTTGGAATTATTTTCGATATGCATGTGACATCATAAGCAGGGTAAAGTGAAATTATCATCTTGCCAACCTTATGACATTATGAGCTAGAAACTCAATTTTGTTGCGCTATTTCAATTTTAAATTGACCCACAACATTTAAAATAAAAAGCCTTCCGTGGAAATTTGGTCACCCACGGAGACTGTAGTTTCGTCAGGTTTACCCTGCTTATGACGTTACCAATTAACCAATTTCCTAGTTAATTAGACCCAATATTACAACAAGATGGCAGACAGCACGCTGTCTTTGGTTGGAATATTTCAAAACACAAGAAAGATACAGAAAAATTACAAAAGGTCTTTTTATACCATTTGACGAGTTCTTTCAAATGGGACAAATTTAATTTAATACAAATTTAATACCCTTTAATGTGTACTGTAATAACAAATATATAGTATTAATTACTGGTATGTTATTCATAACTATGTGATATTCTTTTACTGTATTAATTATGCATGTGGTTTAATTAAGCCACTAATTTATTTATTTAATTGTTTATAAATAGGTCCAAGGGGCATTTAGAACAGGTTCAAATGTTTTTAACTGGGCACAGTTGAATATGTCAAGATTCGGATTAGTAGCTCAGGCTTTTTTTCAGGTTTGTTTAGTTGGCCTTCAAAACATAAAACTATCATAATGTTGTACAGTAGTTTTTATGAAGTTTTGTACTTTCTAATTTCTATATACTTTTTGTTTATTTACTTTATTGTAGCTTGCAGCAGCAGTATTCTTTTTATGCGATGCGTTACAAAGAAAATGGAAGTACAGGTTTGTTGTTCATTGGTGTAGCAGCCCAATTGTCTTTGGGGGGGGGGGCCGGGGGCAGAGATTTTTGCCCAAAAAATTTAGGGTTAGATATTGATTTTTAACTTTTTGCAATTTCAAACTTTAATTTCCTAAATTTTAGTTGCAGTCTCACCCCTGAACCACTCCTAGATATGACCAATTTTCAAAAAAAAATTTTAATCTGAAAATCTGAATGAATATGTGATTATTGTAAATATTGAATATTAATGATATAACTAGTCACTACAAAACATTTTCAAACCCACTCTACAAACAGGATCTATGTATTCAAACACCATTCATTTGTATTTCTAATTGTCAATTTCCTAGAACTGATGTCACGAGCAGAAATGCTTTGGAAATTGTTTCAAGGATATCTGAGTTGGCTGTGGCACTGTGGTTTCCTTGTGTTCTGTGGAATTGCATTAGGTTTGATTTTTTTTGTCCTTTACTCCTTTGAGAGTTTAAGATCAAAATTAGGAGGAATCCCTTTTTTTTTGTTGTTTTGGCTAATTCTTTTTATTTTATTATATTTAAGACCGAAAGAGCTTTGGATTTTAAATCCTAGGAAACTCATTCGAAATAATTCTGCAGAGGAGGTATGAGTTAATAATTAATAAAATGTTACTTTAGAATGTTTAATACGTAGACTGAATACTCTTTATTTTCTAGGCAATTCATAGGGAAGAAACTACTCCTGTAACACTAAGCAAACAGAAGACTTATGACACTATGAATGAAAAATCAACTAAAGGTTTGGTTTCTTTTTATTTCATTCTTTTTCTTATTTTCATTTTGCATTACATTACATTACATTGCATCACATTATATTACAATTCAGTTACATTCCATTTCATTCCATTTCCATTACATTACATTACGTTACAATTCCGTTACATTACATTCCGTTACATTACATTACGTTACATTACATTACATTATGTTATATTACGTTACATTACGTTACATTACATTACATTATGTTATATTACGTTACATTACGTTACATTACATTACATTATGTTATATTACATTACATTACGTTACATTACATTACATTATGTTATATTACGTTACATTACGTTACATTACATTACATTATGTTACATTACGTTACATTACATTACATTACATTATGTTATATTACGTTATATTACGTTACATTACGTTACATTACGTTACATTACATTACATTACATTCCGTTACAATTCCGTTACATTACATTACATTTCGTTACAATTCCGTTACATTACGTTACATTATAATTCCGTTACTTTACATTCCGTTACTTTACATTCCGTTACATTCCGTTACAATTCCGTTACATTACATTACATTCCGTTACAATTCCGTTACATTACATTACGTTACATTACATTACATTCCGTTACAATTCCATTACATTACATTACGCTACGTTACATTACATTACATTACAGTTGAAAATATAACTGATAGTTTATACTTTTTATTTGGTTTTAGGTAAAGAAGTTTCACATGAATGTTGGGTGTGCTATGATGCTGAACGTACTGATGCTGGCCCTATGATCTTTCCTTGCAATTGTAAAGGAGATGTTGCTGCTGTTCACCACGACTGTCTCAAGTGTTGGCTCATGGAGGTTTGATTTTTTGTTTGTTGATTTCATTTTGGGAACCATGGATTAATCATTCATTGCTGGAAACCAAAAGACAATAATCCATAGACTTTTTCATTTTATGTTTGATATATTGTTTAGCTTTTAAGTTACAGCCACCTTTTTTAGGCCTGCCTTTTAGCAAAACGAATGTGTTTATATTTTTGTGCAGGTTATACAAGACTCAGATGAAGCACCTAGATGTAGAGTTTGCAAGGAATTAGTAAGTATAGGCGAATTTCAGGGTATTGCGCGCGCATCATTTTGCAAAGGAATTGGCGGGCTCCCCACAAAGTAAGCAATGACAAACAGACTTGCCAGCCAGCCAACAACAGCAGAATAACAGTGTTAAACATCCAGAAACTGTATTTATACTTTCTTGATTTTAAATAGTATTTGATTTTAAATAGTTTACTTTGTGTGGAGCTTGCTGTTTTTTTGAAAAATGATGCGCGCGCAACACCCTGAAACTCGTCCATTGGGGCAAGTATTGTGGAATTTGTATTAAGTATTTTGCACTCAAGAGTATCAGTAGATGTTTGTGAAAATTTATGATTTAGTTTAGTGTACTCTAGAAAGGGTGTTGGTGTCAGTGTTGGTGGTGGTGGTGGTGGTGGTGTTGGTGGTGGTGTTGGTGATGGTGTTGGTGATGGTGTTGGTGCTCGTGTTAGTGCTGACCCAAGTTATGAATGAGTCTTCCGTAAGAGACTTTCTTATTTATTTTTTAATTTTTTATGTTCTTATTTAGTACTCAATAAAGGAAGAAAAAACATGTATTCCCAGAGGCACCATATTAAGGTTGTGTATACCATCATTATTATTATCGCCGTCGTTGTTGTCGTCATCATCATCATCATCATCATCATCATTATCATTAACATCTTCATCATCTTACTCTCCGTCATCAGTATTATCAACATCATCATTATCATCATACCATTACTATCATCATCATTATTATTACCATCATCACCATCATTAAATCGTCGTCGTTATCATCATCGTCAGACGTTTTGTTTTTGAAACTTGCATACCATACATTGATTCTAGACTCAATATTCTAGCTACAGTACTCTAACCCCTGTATTCTAAAAGCTCACTCGCACTCAATGAGTGGCCTCTCACACTCAATACGTGCAACTCAACACTCAATGAGTCTCCACTCACCCTCACTGAGTATGAGACTACACTCGCTCTCCAACCATTCAATTGAATAGTGTTTAGAGAGTGAGTGTAGTCTCATACTCAGTGAGGGTGAGTGGAGACTCGTTGAGTGTTGAGTTGCACTTATCGAGTGTGAAGGGCCACTCTGCATTGAGTGCGAGTGAGCTTTTAGAATACAGGCGTAAACCCTCGAACGTTTGTTTCTTCGAAGTTTGCACTACTGTACTTATCAATTTCTGTTGTTTTTAGGCACTATCTGCAGACGTTCTTTATAATTCTAGTGATGATCTCGTGTGCAATCGGCACTTATCGTTTCTGCGTCGATGACGTATCGCCCTTGTCCAAAATAGGGTTTGTTGGTATCGCGCTATTGGCCGAGTATGGTTTATTCAGGTAAGTCTGCCTGGACAGGGCGCCTGGCTGCATGCACGAATAGCTTCATCTGTTGTTAACCCATTGCTGCCTAAGAGATTTGAGGGTTTTCTCTTTGATGGGTACAATCCCCCCGGATTGTATTAATAGGGAACTTAAGTAAATACAGCGCGAACGTCAACGACGCCGTCCTTACTTAATACAATAGAATTTTCAACACACAACAAAGAAAATGAATAATTTTTAGTCCCAAGAGTAATCCTAACGCCGTCCCCGTTCTATATATACAACGCTGTTCAGATAATTTTCACGTCTTCAGGACGACGTTAACTCGTGAAACGGCGAAACCTGTTAGTTGAGTTTGACTTCAAACTATATGCGACAAAATCCTTTTAGAATCCTTTTAGAAGTCTAAATCTTTTGGATGTCAAAAAAATACTTTAAGTATTCAATACTAAAAAAACCTTATTTATACTGGATTAAAGAAATACCAAATGGTTTTCCGTGTTTGGATACTCTGATCCAAACACGCGGGAAATTGCGAGACTGGAGAAAAGCGTAACAAAACACGAGCCGTAGGCGAGTGTTTTTAGCTTTTGGTATTTCTTTTATAAAATAATCACAAGTGAATATGATATACTGTCCGACATTTTCAAAAAAATCGTTTTGGCGGGAATTTTCCGTGTTTGGATACTCTAATCCAAACACGGCAATTGACCAATCAGGGCTCGCGTAGTATACATGTTATTTTATAAAACTATCAGTTATATCTAAACTGTTATCCTCATAGGTCCAGTAAGGGCCCACCCTCATTGGTCCAGTGTTACTACAGGAGGAAACCGGAGTACCCGGAGGAAACCTGTGGTGTTTGGTAGAGTCAAACTGGAAGCACTCTTCTCACATGCGGCCGAGGTGATTTTTTTTAATCAGATAACTGCCCCGTGCAGGAATCGAACCCGGCTCGCAGAGGTGAAAGGCACGTGCACTAACCACTGTGCCACCAACACCCCATGATGACAATACTAGCAAGTGATTTACCGGGCGGAAACCGTAATCGCAAAATGAATATAAGAGCCCAGCTCAAAATTACTCCAAAACAACGGATTGAAATACATTGTTTTATACGTATGTTTTTAGAAATAGCATTGGCTTCAATTTGATATATAGTATAAGTTTCCTCGTTATTTTAAACTTTTTAAACTGTAGTAAATGTTCGACCATATTTCGCTGGGAATTAACACTAAGAAACTTGTTGTAGTTTTTCTGAGTTTTGAGCTGAAATACTTAACGCTGAACGTTGGACTATATATGAAACTAAAGCTATTGAAAAATGCTATTTGGTATAGAAACTTCAAGACTTTAGCTAAAAGGGAAATAATTAAAAAATATAAAAACAACTGCCATTTTGTAACGTTCGGCAAACAAAATGGCAGTTGTTTTTATATTTTTTAATTATTTCCCTTTTAGCTAAAGTCTTGAAGTTTCTATACCAAATAGCATTTTTCAATAGCTTCAGTTTAAACATTTAAAGATTTTTGGCTTCATCCATTCATAGGGCCTGACTTATGGAGTTAGCGTTCCAGTTTACTTAGAGTTCAATGCCTTAAGCTCTCTAGTTTTATAGGGCGGGGAATGTACTTTCTCAGTAATGAAATTGTACTGTTTGTATTTTATAGGTGGCTCGGTTTTAGTTTTGTAGCTGCTTACCAGCGGGTTAAAATGGCTACGATTGTTATTTTTGACCGGCAAGTGGAAAGTGATGATGCTGCGCAGTGAGTTCTACAACGATTGTGTGTGTATTCGTCTGTGGTTAGAGCTGGTTGCTCGTAACCGAATGACCTAATTGTCAAGTCGACATTGGATCTCTAGGTAGTTATTAGAGTAGAATGAAATATAAAGAAGTAGGATGGAATAGGATGGAATGGAATAGGTTGGAATGGAATAGGATGGAATGGGATTGAAAGGAATAGAATGAGATTGAATAGAATAGGATAGTATGGAATGGGATGAGATGGGATGGGATGGGATAGAGTGAAATGAAATGGAATGTAATAGACTGGAATGGAGTGGAATAGAACGGAGTGGAGTAGATAGACTTGCTCCAAGTCCGCCTTTCTTTTTAATTATCATCTTGCTTGGTTTGGACTAGCCTGGTACCCTGGCCCAATCAAAGAATATGGGCCAGGTAACCACTAAAGACTTCTGCTTTCCTATTGGTTGAAATTTCGCGCGATTTTAGTGGCTATAAGTAAAACTGCAATCGTCATAAGTGGATTTAGCCCTGATGACACGAGAATGAGATTAGTGGTTACCTGGCCCATATTTCTTTTGAAATTGGGCCAGGGTACCAGGCTAGGTTTGGAGAAGTTTAAATAACGTGGAAGACACGTAAAATATGCAGACATAAATACGAACGAACCAAACGTGCGAACAGACAGACGAACAAACGTGTGGAGTGATTCATTGACACTTATAGTACATCAGTACATATATTTCTTATTAATTTTAAAATGATTCGTACATGCAACCTAAAATAGTATGCAATTTCCCCCCAAAATACCTCACGCGCACAACTCGAGTTTACATATTAAACTTTTAATTTTTCAAACACTAGTAAAAGCTGAGTTCTGATCTCAAAATTAGTAGAGTTCTAATTCAGGCGAAGCCGAAGTTTCTTTTAACGAACTTCAAGGTCTTTTGAAGTTGAAGAACTCTTTACGACTGTTTGAACTTGCTTCTTAAACGAACCTATATTTTGCGATGAAACCAACATGAAAGTTGACCAAACTTATGTAAAACTCTATCAATTTCTTGTCTCTCAAATTCTGTTCTCGCACTGCTGTGTAAAAACGGGATCTGGACGAAATTTTCTATTTCATAAGCTTAGCTTGTATTATCTTGGTCTTTATTAAGTAAGAGTTAATTACCGAAAACCGAGGTATATTAACCCTCTCAACCCTGAATTCCCTTATAGTATTTTACTCCAGCCAACGCCAGACGATTTTACTCGTTCATTGGGAGGCCGCTAGGGTTGAAAGGGTTAAGCCACGTACTTAATGCCGGGGTTCGAGGTAATTAACTAATTTATTCACTGAATTTCACAAGGTTTTGTCTTTATCTGTATAATTTCCCTGGGCTTTATACAAATTCAATTCAATTGAAGTCAGTTTGTATGGGAGATAAAGACTTATGAAAACCGCGTGAAATTTGAACTATAAGACACATTATTTTCGTGCGTGCGTAATTTTTTATTCCTTACTCAATTTGTAATCTCTGACGGTATAGTTCTTACGTACAATGTGTTTTGAACATTATTTTAAAATTGTTTTACTATCCACTTGGCGCATTGTGGATTCCATGTAATATTTTAGTTCTGCAAGCTACTTGTAATGAACATAATAAATTGTTATTTTTTATATCTTCTCTGCTCATTTTATTACCATCTCTACATTCAGATTGTAAGCTACTGGATAACCAGTAACTAATCATCAATATTATCGTCATTATCATCATCAATATCGTCATCAATATTATCATCATCAATATCGTCATCAATATTATCGTCGTCATTGTCACCATCAATATTATCATCGTCATCATCATGGTTATCGTTATCATCCGTATCGTTATTGTTAGCTGTAGCCTAATATGGTTTTACAACGTTACTTGAATGTACCAGCCTCGTACCCAGGCTTTTTTTGTTACTACGCCGCCGCGTTTCGTGCTGAAGCAGCCGTTAGCGAAACCGCACATTGAACGTAACAAATCCTTGTTATTGGATATACTGTATTATTAGACAAAGAATGCTTATTCAGCATGATAAAGTATTATATAACATTCAATTTTTGTACGCTGGCGTATTTTGTAAGTTCTGATATCCACGTATTTGTACCACGTGACACCTGTTGTGCCATGGCAACGCTCAGCCATGCATTAATAACCGTGCTTTAATTTCATTAAAGTGTAACTGATCAAAACCTGGATAAATAAAGCACGGTTGTCGAATTTTTGAAAGCCATATCGAGGACTACAAAGGATTGAACGGCTTGGAATATCACCACCTAAGGTAAACTAGTTTATGTATTTTTATACGAATATAAACTTGAGATAAAAGGTCTGATATCAAACACCGAGAAGTGTTTCGTAAAACCAAGGCGAAGCCAACATTTTTTAACCAACTTCGAGGTGTTTTGATATTAGATCAAACACCACTTTCGAGTGTTTGAAAAAGCTTTTCAAATGAACCAGTATTTCAAGAGAAATTTGAGGTGAAAGTATAGCTTAATGTATGCAACTGTTTGATCACATATCCAAACTCCGTCTCCGTACAGAGTTCTTTTGTTTTTATATTATGAATTATGAAGTTGAGAATATTGTTCCAAAAGCAAACATATTGTCTAAACTTGACGCAATTTATTCTTATTTAATTGCTACTGATGCAGATGAGTAATTTCTTGATATCTTGTTAATATAAGCGGCTTCGAGGAATGTCTTAGTTCGAACATCTCGCAACACATCCATTTTCAACGTTTTTCTTCAGTGTTCCTTTATCTTTAAATGCTATCTTAGGGTAAGGAAGGTGGATAGTGATTTTTATTGAGATATGTGGTAGCAAAATTCGTTCACTGAAAACTCTCTTATAATTAAAACGCAAACTCCAAGTAAACTGTAAATTTATTTTCTTAAAAAATACATAAGTACAATACGCGAGTAGTTCATATTAAGAAGTTTTAATTAGCGACGATACAGAGAGAGGGAGGAATGAATGAATGAATTCGAAAATCTTTATTAATTTATTGGTAATGGATAGAAGGAAGATGTGTGTCAAAAGAAGAGCAAAGATGCTTGAGTTCTTTTTTCAGATCTATAAAAATGAAAATAATTACGTGTTTAAATTTTGTATCTAAATAACTTAATAAACACTAAGGGTACACTCTGGAGGCTCATATACACAAAATGGCCCTCCGACACGCGTAAAAATCTCACAACTTGTTACAGCATTGTTGCCTGAACAATGTGGTAACAACGTTATCATGCATGTGTGAACAACATTGATGAATTAACAACATTGTTCATCATTGTTTCAACAAGTTGTTACTGGTTGGTGAAACAACCGTTGTTCACGCATGTTGTAACAACCGAAGAACGTGTTGATACATCAATCATGTTCACCATTGTTGTTCATCGTTATTTCGTCATGCTGTTACAACATGTTGTATCATGTGCGAACAACGTTGTTGGCTATAAAAATGTGCTGTTGGAACAACTTGTTCATGACTGTTGATTTATCCCTGAACACATTGTTCGAACTATAAGTGAACAACTTGTTGACAACTTGTTCACGGGGTGCAGCACAACATTGTTCACGCCTGTTAACAACCGTGAACAACTTGTGCGTTTTTACGCGTGTATTCCATCAGCCCTAAAAAAGATGGCGTTCTTTCTTCTTCCCGCTGTCCACCGCACGCCTCTAATCTCACTGACCTATATACAATATTTATCAAATTCATTAATAATTCACGAAGAAAATTCAAAAGAAATGAATGTTTAATCAGCATCTTTAACTACGGATAAAACATTGATTAATAAAACATCAAGGTTTTATCAAAGTTAATAGGCACTAGAGCCTCAAATTGAGCTTTTTCTGACTGTAAATGATCTTATCTCACCTTTCCTACGACTCTTAAAGAAAGTGTTCATTATTTACACTTAGAATTTGATAAGTAAGTCGGCGAGCCATTGTAGATGCCCATAAAGATCGGACGCGAATATTTTAACTATCACATAACTGGACTGGTGACCGATTCAAGATGGATACTTTGTCTTATTGTAGTAACCGCGGACTTTTTTCCTAATAAATAAATTTCTAACTAGATTGATTGGTCTGCGGGAACGGCTGAGCCCACAGTCAAATAAACAATAAAGTCAGCGGTCGCTACCATGGGAGAAAGGACTCGTATTCCCGCCATATTTGTTCGGTCGCACGCGCAGTCCAGTAGGTCAGTGGTCTTCCTCGTTGCACTTTAGGCTTACCTTCTGGCCAATCTTAGTTCTAATGTTCCAGCCACGACGACGACGACGACGACGCCTCACTATGAACGAAAAAGTTGATGTTAATATAAGCGAAAGATTTAAAGGAATGTATTTTTAGTGCGAGTGAACAAAGTATTTGGAGGCTGTCAAAGTCGGAATATGTGTTGTCTGCCGAAAACTGAGACTTGATAATACTACTTGATATCAAAAAGGTCGAATCCGATATTTTTTTATTCTAAAGAAAACCAAAATACGCAATTGACTGTACCGAGAAAGATGGCGGCGGTACATTTAACTATAATGCTTTGCGACCTCAAATCAGCTCAAATAACAACTAAACGGGCGTAGGAATCGGGGGGAAAACGGTGCATGTGTCCCCCCCCCCCAACTTTGTCATGAAGTGCCCTTTTTGCAACAAAAAAGTGCCCTTTTTATGATAAAACACGTGTTTCAAGTCTCCTTTTGAAGTCCTACCCCCTCCAAGATCAACTTGCTTCCACTGCAACTAAATATTGTTTATCATTGAGTAAGCAAGAACTTTATTCCCACCAAAAGTGATGTTTCAAAACCGTATTTTCCGATAATTTTGCAAGAAAAAATATATACTGTGAGCAAAGGATTGTGGTTAAATGTACAAGTCGCCATCTTTTTCGTTCCGGTCAATGAATCGTTTTCACTCACGTGATCTGTGGCCCCGTTGGGGTGGTGAAACAATACGAAAGGTTTGAATAAGGATAGAGTTAAATTCCCATAGGATAAAGGTTGTGCACCAACATGGCCGCCATTTCATCATTTTGCAAAGGAATTTGCGGACTCTTCAGGCGGGCTCTAGGCCGAGGCTCTTGGCAGCCTGCCCACAAAGTAAGCAATGGCAAACAGACTTGCTAGCGAGCCAACAACAGCAGAATAACAGTGTCAAACATCCAAAAACTGTATCTATACTTTGTTTATTTTAAACAGTATGTTTACTTTGACTCTTTGAGTGGAGCTTGCCAGTTTTTTTTAAAAGTGATGCGCGCGCAACACCCTGAAAGGTGAAACTCGCCTATTGAAAGACGCTTGTTTCCCCCCCCCCCCCCCCCGCGCTTTTCTTGGTTTGCCTAGCTGAACCGTGGCGTCAGAGTTGGAAAAAAGCTGCGGGTATGCGGGTACCACCCGAAGGAAGGTTTACTTTAGTGAGGAAGGTTTAACGTGAAAACACGTGAAACAACACATTCAGTAATCTGAGAAAGTTAAAATTGATCAAGCAACATTGACTAACCAACAAAAGCAGTTACATGTGTGAGACATGTACGCTGATGTCTGCTGTGATGTCTGTATCTTCACAGCAGTCGAGGGTAGTTGGCAGGCGGTCAGTTATTAGTAGCTATTGTAGTATGCCAAAGCTTACCTAGGAAAACCTTGACCAAGGTACTGTAAAAGTCACGCAGTATTTATGAACGTTGCAAAACACAAAATTCTCGCTATATATTTTGAGGAAGGTTATCTAAACTTAAAACCCCATCTGGAGGAAGGTTGAATACTTTTTCCAACTCTGCGTGGCGTTACGTCAGTGCATTTATGATAACTCCTCTTCTCAGTACAGATAAAGGGTAATTAATAGTTGTGAAATTTATAACAAAATAGCTCCGCACTGGCATAGTTGTGACAATACAATGAGTAATAGGAAATAATTTTCCTCCTAAATATACTTACCGGCTGGGGCTTTTGTTGTCGCTTTTGTAGGCGCTTTTGTGGTTATAGTAGTTGTGGCTTCGGTGGTAGTTGTGGCTTCGGTGGTAGTTGGGGCTTCGGTGGTAGTTGGGGCTTCGGTGGTTGTTGGGGCTTTAGCGGTTTGGGCTTTAGCGGCAGCGGCACTTTCTGCAAAGGACAACAAAGTTATAAACCAGTTCGTAATCACGAGACTGCATATCGAAGTGACTCGTTGTGCGTCGGGATAAAACTTATTTCAATTCATAACATCAGACTGAGGATTCAGTATAATTCGAATATAGTATAATGAATAATTTTCGTCCCTAGAGTAATTACAACGCCGTCCTCGTTCTTTAAGCCTGGTTTCCATATAGCCGTAAGAGCCGGCGGCATGGCTGCGGCAAGGGGCGATGGTCCAATCATAGACAGTGTTGAATTAGCCAGCAATAAAAAGCTGTATGCGATTGGACCATCGCCCCTCGCCGCAGCCATGCCGCCGACTCTTACGGCTATATGGAAACCAGGATTAATACAACGCCACTTGGAGCATTTTGACGTCTTCAGGACGACGTCAGTGGCCAAAAGATGAGAACTGTTGCTTGAGATTGACTTCAATACAGACACTACAATCATTTTAGCAATACTGGGGCGTTTTGGAAGTCATTAAACTAGCTACAAATGTCAAATATAATAGTCAGTTAACTAGCCTGCGTAGCAGGCGTTCTGTTCTGGGGGAGAGAGTTGAGAGGGGCAGCAGAAAGAGGCTTACCGTCGTCCTAGCATCTTAAAGTCCCTATTTACGCATGCCGCCGGCGCCATACTAGTTTCCAGTTTTTAATTAAAATCGCTGCGGAAAGTCACTTTAAAATAACAGTCTTTAACAAGATGGTTATTTACCTTGCTCACACCTCTCTAATGCCTCTTCGACTCTAGCTTCGGTCAAGCTAAGCAGTTCGGCAATCTTAGCAACGGTGAAATAACCCGTAACGTTGTCTTTCTTGAACGTACAGATTTGATTCACCGTTACCGGATCCAGCGGTTTCTCTCCACACGACTCCGTGAAATTCAAAACCTGGTCTCGAGTGAGTGAATACCTCTCGGCAATCTGCCCTGTAGTTTCCCCATCCCAGTGCTTGTAACAAACCAGTTCTTTTTGAGTCTCGCTGTTTAAGATGCAGTCGAAATTATAGCCTTCGTCTTTGGCAAGACCTTCGATGATTTCCTCCATTTGTTTATACGTGGTGTACGTGTAGCCAGAACCATCGATGCAGTCATTGTCGTTAAGAAAGAAGTCCGCTTGAGCAGTACTGTAGAGACCTTCGAGGGTGTCGTCCCCGGTCTTGCAGTGTTGCGATATGTAGTTGATTGCACGGTATTTGTTCCGGTAACATTCCAACGTGTAGGAGACGTTAGAGAGGCCATCATTGAGTACCCGTAATAGATTATAAGTACCAGCCTCGTTGGCATTGTCGATGCCAGCAAACCATTGATCAATTGCCAATGAAGCGAGTTGCATTCTCGAAGCGTCAGCAGCGTACAAAGTCATGTTCTTAATCTCAACAAGCACCAGGTCGACGGCGTTGCTGACGAGTTGCCTTCGAATATCATTCCAGTACTATAAAAGAAACGAGGTGTTGCCTTTTTAGATCTAGTTCCAGTGCCGGATTTAGGACAGGGCGGACTGGGCGGTCGCCCAGGGCCCCCCACAAAATAATGTTTAAGGGGGGCCTCCACAAAAATGTCTTGAAAGTTGAAAAAATAGGTGTTGAAATGAAAAAAATCTTGAGAGCCCAAAATATGGACATTCTCGCGTCATCAGGGCTAAATCCACTTATGACGATTGCAGTTTTACTCATAGCCAATAAAAACGCGCGGAAGTTTTAACCAATAGGAAAGCAGATGTCTTTAGTGGTTACCTGGCCCATATTCTTTGAATTGGGCCAGGGTACCAGGTTAGTGTGTCACAAGTACTTGTTGGGCTATAAGTCGCATTGTGTCAGTCGCATTTGTCTCAGAGTTTTTCTCTGAGTTTAACTTACGACAGCTTGTGCAGCAAAAACATACAAAACAAGTATTTAATTAGTTAAAAGCAACGGGTTCAGTTATTCAACGCAAAGACAGCTTTTAAAGGGCATATGACTCGAAAATTAAGTTTGTCTTATTGAAAAGAACATTTAAAATGATAAAATAACATCTTTTGCAGTTTTTGGTTTCCTTGCTTCGTTTTTGAGATATCCCAGCTTGTTTGATATGCAAATGCACAACTTTTTACGTCACATGTGCATAATGAGTTATCAGAAAAGGTTACATATCTCTGCTATTATGAAAACATGGGCTTAAGTCAAAGGAAGCATGTGCGTGTTTCTACCTACAACACCAAACAAGTAGAATTCCAAGTGATTTTGTTTCACAATAGCAAAGATATGTAACCTTCCCTCGGTAACTCATAATACTCATTATGCACGTGTGACGTAGAAAGTTGTGTCATTTGCATATCAAACAAACTGGAATATCTCAAAAACGAAGCAAGGAAACCAAAAACTGCAAACGATGTTATTTTATCATTTTAAATGTTCTTTTCAATAAGACAAACTTAAATTTCGAGTCATATGCCCTTTAAGCTATATATCAAACATGTAATTTTCAAAATGCAATAATAATACATCTACTTACATATGTTATATTACCATTGTAGCTTGCGACTGTCTCATTAAGTTCAACGTTTTGCTTGTACGCGTCTTCGATCTGATTGGCTGCATTTCTTATTTCCCTGGCTATCTTGTCACACTCCTTAAATTTCGATATTGTATTCCAGACTTCTAAACCTAAATGTTGTTGACAGAAATAATAAGTAAAGTGTGTTCAAAGTACATCTTATCATCATCTCATCTGTCCCTTAACCGCTAGGTCGTTGGGGCACCACTGATAATTTATCAAGTGGTGTGTCTAGGGCTGATGAAGCTTGGTGGAGCCCATCCCTCTCTCCCACTGTTGATTTTAGCTAAGACATATACACGCGTAAAAATCTCGCAAGTTGTTACAGCATTGTTGCCTGAACAATGCTGTAACAACTTGTTGACATATGTGAACAACATTGATAAATGAACAACATTGTTCATCATTGTTTCAACAAGTTGTTACAGCTTGATGAAACAACAACCGTTGTTCACGCATGTTGTAACAACCGAAGAACGTGTTGATACATCAACCATGTTCACCATTGTTGTAACATTGTTGTTCATCGTTGTTATTTCATCATGCTGTTACAACATGTTGTATCGGCATGTGCGAACAACGTTGTTGGCTATAAAAATGTGCTGTTGGAACAACTTGTTCATGACTGTTGATTTATCCGTGAACAAGTTGTTCGAACCATAAGTGAACAACTTGTTGACAACTTGTTCACGGCGAGCAGCACAACATTGTTCACGCCTGTTGACAACCGTGAACAAGTTGTGCGTTTTTACGCGTGTAGGTGTTGATTTAATTATGGAGGGAGGAAAACCGGGACAGCTAAGGTTCCTAAGGATTCAAAAACTATAAAAGTCTTTAAATTCTAAAATTGCATGGGCTTTCCCAGTTCCCATGTGTATGAGAAGTCTTTAAATATATTCTATTTTTCTGGGTTTTTTTTGTCGGAATTATGAATAAAAAATAGATAAACTAACTTTATTTAGTCTAGACTGTGGTAAAAAAGTAGAGCGTTGCGTTGGTAGTGTTTTGAATCACATGCAACAAAGCGAAAAAGTGGTGAACTGTTTTATTTTGGCAGTGTTGTAAATACTCGTTACTAAAGTAATGCGTGACTAATTACTTTTCGAGTAATTTTTCAGTAATCTATTACTTTCTGTACGAAAGTAATTTTGTAACGTAATTAATTACTTTTTGAAGGTAACGAGTAACATTTTTCAGAAAGTAATTTTGCGTTACTTCTATGTTTTTTTATTATTTCCCAACAAATTGATCGCAAAACAAATATGACATTGTTTCGTGCATGAATGTGTTTTTTGCTTAAAGTGCCTATGTCATCCTCAGGGACTTTACATATTTATACTAATTGGAACATTCTGAGAAGATTTGTAATATATCTCCTCGGGCGAAAATTTCATCTTCATGGATTTTTTTGCCGTTAAATTTGACGGAAGTGACGTCGAAAGAGGAATTTGTCTATATGAAAACCACTTTACAGATTCCTCTTTTGACGTCACTTCCGTCAACTTTAACGGCAAAAAAATCCATGAAGATGAAATTTTCGCCTGAGGAGATATATTACAAATCTTCTCAGAATGTTCCAATTAGTATAAATATGTAAAGTCCCTGAGAATGACATAGGGACTTTAAGCCGTTTTTAATCCAAGAGGCCTGCAGTGTTACTGACCAGCGATCATAGAACATAAAGTATACTTCATGACATTGTACTGTTGTGTGAATCTGGATGAAACTATTGGTGAAACCAGCGATATTGTTGTCATTCAAGTTGATCAGAGCTTATAAATAAAAAGTAATTCTAAAGTAATTAGTAATTAATTACTTTTTAACAAGTAATTCGTAATTAATTATTAATTACTTTTTAACAAGTAATTCGTAATTAATTATTTTTGAAAGAAAGTAATAAGTAATTGGTAATAATTACTTTTTTGGAGAAGTAATTGTAATTTTTACTCATTACTTTTTTTTGGTAATTTTTACAACACTGTATTTTGGAACGAAATACTGACGTTTCAAGCGGAACCCTTCATTTTACTCTGACAAAACGTCATGCATAATTCCATCATACACTCATATAGATAAATTGTTTAATTTGTCTATTGAGGTCCAGTGTAAGGCTAACCTTCATTGGTTCAGGAGGAATTACAGTGATGGATTTGCAGGGGTGTGCGCACCCCCCTGGCCCTTAGCCAAGGGGGTGCAGGGGGGTGCCAATTACTCAATTAGTGCCTTGCTGCAGTGGGATGCGAGACATGGCTTTTCATTGAAAATGTCAATCACATTTCTAATGTCTAGCTTCCTTGTGATATCCCTAATAAAATCCATAATAAAATGTCCACTTTATCCCTAAATTTATTTGACACCTTCCAGGTTTGATAAAATGCGCTATTGAAAACACGATTTAAAACTTTTAAATCTTTCTTCAAAGTACCGTCAGAATGCAGGAAATGCCATTTCAGAGGTCCAAATTTCAAAAATTTTCCGGGGGACATGCCCCTGGACCCCCCAAGGAATGGTTTGACTAAGGTTAAAAAAATTCTAGGTCCTCCCCTGCAGCACCCCCACCCTACCAGATCAACCTGGATCCATCACTGGGAGGAAATTGTTTAGGAGACAGACAGACAGACAGACAGACAGACAGGATTTGCACATGTACCTATAGTTGCCAAACTTGTAACAATTGTCACGCCTTCCAAAACACGACCTGACCATGTTACTGTTTTAGAGTACTTGGCTCGTCTAATAGCTTCAGCTGTTTGTTTCACATTTGTGTCGATGTCCGCTACACTTTTCACACCGAAAAACGAAGCAGCTTTGCCATTTCTTACCAGACTGCCCTTCAGAATCGGTTTATATTTTACCGAAAGGGTAGTGGCGAACTATAGAAGAAAATATATCGCATGATTTAGTGATTTGATTTAATAACTTTATTACAGTCGAACCCAGGCTATTAACCGGACGCCTTTGGGCCCTCTCTTTGGTGTCAGCTTAAAAGGGGTTGTACCAGGGATGTAGCCAGGGGGGGGGAGCTGGGGGAGCCGCGGCTCCCCCCTTTTGATATAAAACAACAGACATGTAACTACAAAACTGATGCAATATCAATTGTGTCAGGAAATAAACTGTAAACAGTGTATTCAATCTACTGAGTGTATGCATTTTCAGTATCTATGTGACGTTTGCGTGTTTTGAGTATTTTATATGACGTTTTTTAACCTTTAGAGTCTGTACAATCTTCCTCCAAAACCAGGAAATGGCATTTCAGCGACTCTCAATTTCAAAATTTCCCGGGGGAACATACCCCCGGACCCCCCTTTCAAAATCCTGGCTACGTCCCTGGGTTGTACAGTAGGGGGTAGGCATGTAGTGACCAGCTTTTTGTATCTATCTATCTATCTATCTATATATATATATATATATATATATATATATACAAAAAGTAACTTAGGTTAGATATACTGCCGAAACAGAGAACGTAGGAATCTAACGTTTCGAGCGAAGGCCCCTACGTTTCTCTCTGACGAAGGGCCTTCGCTCGAAACGTTAGATTCCTACGTTCTCTGTTTCGGCGGTATATCTAACCTAAGTTACTATATTTCGATTGTTGTTTCAACACTGCCTACGCAGCACGCTACTTTTATTTATTATATATATATACATAGTTTGTCGGCACTATAATTCTATAAAGCAATCAATACAGCACTAACTGAGTTAAACAGGTTCACAATTCAAAATGTTCAGTGGTCTCTCGGTTAATCTCAAGTGTTGATTGTTACTGTTATTAAAGAAAACGTTAATTTTGATATTGGGACCCAAGATAGTGTCCATTTCCGCTTAAGAGGTGTTTGCTTAAAAGGACTTGTAACTATAGTGTTTTTTATAAAGAAATGGCTGGGACTCCTCGCTTTGGTTTCCGCTTAAGAGAGGTGTCCGCTTAAAAGGGGTGTCCGTTAATAGGGGATCGACTGTACTAGTTCGTAGGATTCACTGGGGAGTGGGGAAACTATGGTGTTGATTTTGTGGAGAGAGGAACACCAAAGAACCCGGTGAAAACCCCTCGAGGCACAGGAGAGAACCAACAACTCTACTCACATGAAGCTAAGGTGCATGGTCACCCATCCAAGTATTAACCCTATTCGACCGGGTTTATGACTTCAGCGGTGAGAGGCTGCGCGCTAACGGCTTGGGCATCCATCCAAGTATTAACCCTATTCGACCGGGTTTATGACTTCAGCGGTGAGAGGCTGCGCGCTAACAGCTTGGGCACCCATGCTTCCACCCCCCCCCTCCCCCCGCATTATATGCAGGTTGTGCGTTGCCGGTGTCACAGCGGATTTGGACCACCAAATCTACCGGGGGGGTCCAAATCTACTAGTAAATATGGACCCCCGTTGGCGGATTTGGACCCCTTTTTAAACATTTTTATACCCAAAACAACCCAGAAAACGATGAATATGCTACATTCATTAATTTTCATATCCAAAGCCAAAACCTCACATAGTCGAGCTTATTGTGTTACAATAGCGAATAAAAAACATTGTTGGGCGACATTTTCATAGTTCGAAAATTTGGTTCGTTGACGTACATGCATCAAATAAAATTCTATTGCCAGTAACATTATCTAAATTCAAAAATCGTAACAATGTGTTATTAAACTGAGTAAGTACTACAAAAAACTAGAAAGTTACCAAATGGAAAATATGTATACAACTACAAGGATAAATAAACATCACTAAGAATGGAGAGCGTGGAGATCGCTTTTACTAACTCTGGTAGTGGTTTCTATTTTACGGTTTGTGTTCTTTATCACTAATATAAAGTGACAAAAAAACTTCAGACTGTTCGCTATTATGAATTTCGTTTATATTATTGTGTTCACACTACATATATTTAACTTTTGGAGGGAGGTCCAAATCTGCCAACGGGGGTCCAAATTTAGGGGGGTCCAAATTAACTGGGACACCGGATATGTTCTATGTTATGCAAACGCAGCGAATTATACATATATGTGGTATACATACTCTATTAATAGATCGTCTAACGAAATAATTGACAAGACGTTGAGCAAGGAAGGAGAGAGGATACGATGCGAGGTAGAAACCACTCTGAAGGGCTGAATTGGTCTTGTCCCACACAGTTTGGAACCGCAAGATAAAATCCTGCTCTTCATACGCTAGAACAGTATCATTCTTTGCGTTGATTTCTTTCTGTAATCAAGAAAACATACATCGTTACGAGTTTGTTAAGAATACGGACAGACACAGACATAGCTGGGCAGTTTATCGTGCACACTAAAAATCGAAAACTAAGGTCTTAAAATGACAAAGTAACTCCTTTTGCAGTTTTTCGTTTCCTTGCTTCGTTTTTGAGATATTTCAGTTTGTTTGATATGCAAAATCATTCTGAGTAAGTAATGGCGATCCCATCTGTCCCGTTGGCGGTCTTCTTGAAGCTATTTGATCATAACTGGCACAAAACTATGCACAGCATACTACTCAAATCAGTAGAGCGAGACATAGATGATTTTTTTATCGCTTCCGAAGTTTTATTAACCGCGGATCAATATTAAAGCAATCACGAGGTGTATGCTCATGTACCACGTGATAAACATCCAATTGTTAACTCGTAAACAAGCTATCACGTGGTACATAAGAATACATCTCGTGATTGCTTTGAAATTGATCTGCGGTTAACGAAACTGTCGCTTCGGAAAACTACTCGCTCTACTGATTTGAGTAGTAAATATGTTTCATGAGGAATGTTTAAGAAAAGCAATCAACCAATGAAAAAACAGAGTCGACCAGCTGATGCCAGGGCCTGGGAACGAGGTTTCGTTACTTGCGTAATGACCTGAAAACTACACTCTACACTCTACACTCTACACACGTCTTCTCTTACCTCAATTTCAGCTGATATTGCTTCAAGCTCGGTTATTACTGCTGGATTAATTCCTGTTACAATCTCATTATTCAAGTTGGCAATTCTCTCAATTTTAAGCCACAATTCATTCACCTCGTAATTCGACGACTGTGCCCACTCAAAGAGTTGGTTAGCTAAAACAATCCAAGTTAATCTTAATATCGAAAATTTTCACTTCACAGACACTTTTAGTATCAAGTATTTTACTCTGGGGAAACCCCTGGTACTATTAGGGTAACCCCTGGTACTATTAGGGAAACCCCTGGTACTATTAGGGTAACCCCTGGTACTATTAGGGTAATCCCTGGTACTATTAGGGAAACCCCTGGTACTATTAGGGTAACCCCTGGTACTATTAGGGAAACCCCTGGTACTATTAGGGTAACCCCTGGTACTATTAGGGTAACCCCTGGTACTATTAGGGTAACCCCTGGTACTATTAGGGTAACCCCTGGTACTATTAGGGTAACCCCTGGTACTATTAGGGTAACCCCTGGTACTATTAGGGTAACCCCTGGTACTATTAGGGAAACCCCTGGTACTATTTAACAAATAAAACAAGGCTCAGTGCATAATTATGTACTCTTATAAAGGTTCGTTTGACGTCATTTGAATACGAAAGAAGTTGAGTAGAGTTACACTTCTTTCGTGTCCAAATTACGTCAAACGTACCTTTATAAGAGTATACATATGCACAGGAGCGATATGTTTTATTTGTTTTATAAAATAAGAAGGAAAAAAACAAGCTACAAATTAGACAGTACGTTTGACTGGCTTTTCCGGCCAGCTACGTCATGCATGATCTTCATACTTTTATAAATGCACAGAGCCCAGCCAATCAGAGCCAGGCATAGGCGGCGGAACCGGGGGGGCTAAAGCCCCCCAACTTTGTAAAAGTGGGAAAAAAGGGGGGCTGAGCCCCCCTGCCTTTGCGCCGAAGGTAACGGTTATTATACGTTGAATATTTATACATCTTTGATATACAGCATTTTGAAAATTCCATATCACTGCAGGGTGACAATCCTGGTGAAAATCGTACCGTGTGATAGCTCAAAACTCATTTCATGAAGTACTCCACGTATTAGCATTTGATGATTGCTGACCAGAAGTATTATGAATGAGCCATATCGAAATGCCAAGAATTAAGAAAGGCCGAAAAAAATGAAGAATGATGAAAAAATTGTTGTGGGCGGTAAAGGTTTTATAACGTTTAGGATTCTGTAAAATGTTCCCCCAAAACGCAGTAAATGCCATTTCAGAGACTCTAGATTTCAAAATTACCAGGCTATAGCCTGTAGGCCCACAATTTGGACGGCCTACGTTTTAAAAAATGTTAAAAAATGGGATTTCAGACCTTTATATTTTGCTCAAAAGTGTCCTCAAAATGCGGGAAATGCTGTTTCAGAGACCCAAAATTCAAAAAACTTCCAGGGGGGCATGCCCCTGGACCCCCTTGAAATGTGTCGTCCCACTTAGCATGTAGGCCCAAAATTGGTAAATTCGGGCCTGATCAGAGCGTGCATAGAGGGACACCTTCTTTTATAATAAGGATTAAACACGAAACCGCGCTACAAAAGGGTAGGACCCCTCCCTCATTTTACTCCGGCGTACTTACTTACCTTTGAGATAACGAACATCAATGTCATCACTAAGTAATCTAAGATCCTTCACAATGTTTTTGAATTTTTTTTGGTTGTCGCATATTGATTCATGGTGTATACAACACCCACCACCATATTTGAAACCAAGATCTAAACCAACGGCTCCAAGTTGTACAAGAAAGGCAGCAATGAACACACCTTGGGCCAGAGATACAGCAAATCCTGAAAGAAAAATATGTACAAATTCTATTTAGTGAAAAAAATTAGGTGTTTACACGAGACTTGACCTGAAGTTAGTCTGACCTGAATTCAGGCAAATGACGTCACCTGACATTTATCTAATCAGAGAGAGTGTGGAGGATAGTTTTTTTTGTCTTTTCCACCCAACTCTCTCTCTCTTCATTTTCCTACCCCTACACCCCACCCTCATGCACAACCTCTCCCCCCCCCCCCCCCCCACACACACACAACACTGACCATAGATAATGGAAGGGGAACTGGATAGAAAACTTACGAAACCGAAAACGATGTTTGCGCAACTATACACCATGGCTAAAATCAGACACTGTTGAACTTTAAGTTATATTACACTATTGTTTAGTTTCAGCAATAGCTGATCGTGGCCATGCGGGACCACCACTGATCTCGAAATAAAACTGGATTAAGCATCTATCGTTTTCAAAATGAAGCCGGAAGTCACCCATTACTAAGGGACCAAGTGATTTTTACAACTTACTCTTTTTTCTTGGCGCTAGTTCACTGGTGTCTTTGGAATTGGCTTCTGCGACAAGAAATAAAGAACATAACTGTGAGTTATCATATTATATTTAGAGAGTTTTGTGTTTTTGGTCACATTAAGTTCTTGTGTGGTCTTGTGCAGTAGAAAAATGTTGGGCCCCTCATGAACTCTATTTTTTATGCATGTAACAGGCTTGGACTGGCCTATGCCAATGGCACATGCGCCCCCTTTAGAATACCTCAACTGCGCCCCATGAACTAACTATACTGTATTTGCTAATAGTAAAGTGGCCGATATTAAAGTGGCCGTCCGATATACGTTTTCTCTCTGATGCAGGGCCTTCGCTTAAACATTAATCGTTAAACGTTAGACTCTGTTTCGGCAGTATATCTAACCTAAACTATATTTCGATTGTTGTTTCAACACTGCCTACGCAGCACGCTACTTTTATTTCACTATAAAATAATATGGCTGTCCATTGCATGTAGTTTGTTACTGAATAATATTCTGCTTCCTTAAATTCATGTTGTGTGTGGTAGCAGCTGGGGGTAGACAGGAGAGTTGCTGTTCCGTAAGATATATTTTATTCCGGCAAATGATTAGCCTGTCGGCCACTTTCTTGTCGTTTTTATATAAAGTTTCCGTAAGTTAATCATACATGGGGGAAGAATGGCAACAACAATCACCAATTTTGAAATCTTTCTATTTATACCGAGGCTTGTGGGCAAATTTGTCTGTAATGCACCTTAGTAGGCCAATGTCATAATATTTTTTTTTGTTAACTGCGCCTCTCTCCCTAATGGCACCGCCCCTGATACGAAGCCAGTCCGACTCTGGCATGTAATATTATATATAGGTTTGTAATCAAATCATTGTTGATATAAATCGTTTGGTTCAGTTTGCTTTGCAACTTCGTTTTTATAAGTGATTTGAAACTTGCGATGTTCTGCTATTAAAATTAATTTACGGTAAAGAAAAGTCTTACATGGTTGTACCGTAAATTTATTATACCCATAATTTCCTCTCTGCCAAGTCATTTAAATATTTAATCCTCTCTGCCAAGTCATTTAATCCTCTCTGCCAAGTCATTTCCTCTCTGCCAAGTCATTTCCTCTGTTTTGCATAAAAAGGGTCATACTAATTACCGACAAAAGCCGACAAAAGCCGACAAAAGCCGACAAAAACCGACAAAAAGAAAAACAAATACCGACAAAAGAAAAACAACGTGCAAATAACTAAGTGTCTATTCTGTCTATGGCTATTAAACGTTGATATGAACTTATTTTTATGTTGTTTCAACATCTCTTGATGTATGTGCATATATAAAAATCATTTTGAATGCTTTTCAAGAAGCGAATTCACGGTCAATAAAAATCATTTTGAATGTTTTTCAAGGAAGCGAATTCACGGTCAATAAAAATCATTTTGAATGTTTTTCAAGAAGCGATTCACGGTCAGATTATTAGCGATTCAGATTTAGATTGTTCTCGAAGCAAATTAAATACATGTCGTCTGTGTGCTACACACTGCTAGAAAATTTTGTCGGTAGTTGTCTGTTTTTTGGTCGGTTTTTGTCGGCTTTTATCGGCTTTTGTCGGTAATTAGTATGACCGTGCATAAAGACGTTGTGTTGTAAGTACTGTGTTTACTCGAATAAACGCTGGATTTTATAGTCAAGTGCATGATTACCGGTAATTATTCTTCGACAGTTCCGTCATGCGAAAGAGCTGGTTAAATTAGCGTTGAATGAGTGTTTAATTAGTGTTAAATGACATTTTACTGTTTATCTTCACTCATCCGTTTAGTTCCCCTCAACACAACACTTAACCTTATAAGGGGGGGGGGATGTTAGCTGGTAAACCCAAGACAAACCGAGTTACTGTAACTTTTCTTGTAACTCGTGTCACAAAATTCCTCCCTCGGCAGGGCTGCCAAAAAAGATTTGAATCAACAATGGGGCTTTTGTCTCTGAACTAAACCAATTCTTCTTTGGGAATTGAGTGTACACAAGTTTTAGGCCCCGTTCACACTATACCGGATAGCTTTTGTGCCGGCACGAAAACCATACCAGATAGGCCTTCTGTTCACACACAAAACGCCTGTTCCGGCACAATTTTTGTGCCGGCACGCCGTTGCGTCGGAAGTATATTAAGAGAATAGAGCGTGGTGATATTGTATATACGGGGTTATATTGTATTCGGCACGAAACGGCACATAATTATGGTTTTATCGTGCCGGCACGAAAACCTATCCGGTATAGTGTGAACAGGGCCTTAGAACCACACTAATACTAACCGAACAAAGATTTATAGTGCAGTTAGCATGCATTAATTAGGTTCGGCGCATGCGAAGAGTGACGTTTGAAATAGGCCGATATGATCCTATTGTGTGCCTAGAAACACAAAGTGACTATTGTTCTGTCTGTTTCCCCCCATCATTTGCACAGCTATAATAAGAAGGTATTAGTTATATATTTTTTAAAAGTTTTACCTTGGTCAGTATTCCTGTTTACGGTTTCTCCAAATGTTGCTCGTTTTGAGTATTGCCTCTTCAAAATTTCGTTGCTTACTCGGGCAGAACAGAACTGCTGACCAACGACCAGAAGAGAAAATATGACAGCCAAATATTGAGTGACTTTCTTTTTCATAATGGCGACCTATGGCAGAACCGAGAAAGTTATTTAAATATAAGAATATGCACAAACAGACTAAAAAGCTTCTAGTAGATGTAACGGTCATGCATGCAGTGACGACCTTTGGCGCCAAGTTGGTTTTAACGATTTAGTTTTCTTAAAAATACCAAAATTCTTTGGTTAAAATTCTACAGCTATATAAAGCTATAACCTAGCTTGTGTCTTTGTTGAGAATGGAATTGCGATATCTCGAATGTTTTCTTTGGAAATGTTTACTGTATATAATTTGCTAATTACAAGGCGAAACGAATTGGATTGAAAGGCGAAACGAATTGGATTGAAACGATTGAAAAACTTGCGGTGAGTGGCAATTTGGTATGTAGAATCCATTTTTTCTTCTTTCTTCAGAAAATAAATAAATTCCCCCACTTTGATATCATCCTAATGTAAAAAAGGCTATGTCCTATGGATATTTGAAGAAATGAGGTTTTTGATAATCGTGCATGCTTTATAATTCCTCGTTGTGTCGGTTCTTTAGTATTCGTTTTACCAATTATATAGTAAGATCTTCTAATCGTATATGACACTCCCCAAAACAAATGTCCATATAAATGTTCGGCCGCTGTTATTCCGCTTTGAACTTTTCTATATTTATTATATGCCGTGGAAATATATTAACCCAAATCTTGAAGTAACAACGACCTTTATTCATAAGTACCCAAGCAAGGCTAAAACCGGTCTCGAAGCGAAATATGAAACTATTTTGACCGATCTGGTGGGTCTTGTGAAAACGGCACACTTTCTCAAAAAGGCATTTCACTTTAGTCGAACACCATTCACAATCAACGAAAAAAATTAAACACATATACTCTTGAATAAAAGTCAACTGATACCTTTTTAATGTTATAGCCAATTCTTGTTTGGATTTCTTCTGTTTGTTGTCCAGTGCTGGATTTAAACTGAGTGATGGTTGTGTGGCTCGGTCTGTTTTATTTAGTCTGTTCTTTACGTTGACGTCATAATGACGTCGTGATAATGACGCTTTTATTCTGTTTTAAGGTCCCATTCTAAGTATACCGGATAGCCTTTATGCCAGTATAAGTTTTCCGGTATATAGTACATGTAAAGAGGACTTAATATATAATGATTCTTTATAACCCATGCAATATGTGCTATATCCGCCTTGTTTGTTCGTCAGCAATTTAGCCAAAAACTGCATGTTTAGAGTTGATATATACTTCCCATTTCCCAACGGTCATGCAATGATTTAATAGTAAAGATATTTTAGCCTCTTTTAAACGTCACACTTTTGAAAGCATTATGCAAATCTATTAGTATTGGATGCGACTGCTTTTTCAAAAGTTGAAATGTAATTATAGCAACGCTTCAGAACGAAATGGCAACGCCTAAAGGCCTGGCCATACGCTTTCAACATTTCATTCAACATCGTTCAACATTGTTGAATTCAACCGTGATTCAACATTCAAGTCAAAACAACTTGCTTCAAGCCAATCCTTGTAGGACTTCTCTATTTAGAAATTCTTTTTTCAACAGAATTGTCTTTCTCTGGAACAATCTCTCTCCGATAGTTCGTAATAGTACTTCTGTTTCCATTTTTAAACATGAACTTTATATTCACTACTCTTCTAAGTTAGACTCCAATTTCGATGTTAATAGACTGCGCACCTGGAAAAGTTTCTGTTCTAAATGTCGTTCTTTCAATCCAAGTTATTGCTCTTAAATCTTTATTCTTATGTAATTTGTGTATTAGTTTGTTGGGGTTTTTTTTATCGTGTGTTTACTTAACGTTTATTATGTAATTTTTTTGTTGGGTTGGTCTTCACATGGGACTCGTGTCCTGTTGATCATTCCTTCAATCATGTTCAAGTATTGCACTCTTTATTTCCTGTATTTTGCATTCTTTCATGGTTGTAAAGTTAATAAATAAATAAATAAACATGTTGAATGCGTTTGGCCACCCTGATGAATGATGTTGAACGTTGTTGAATGGTGTTGAACGAAATTTGAACATGTTCAAATTTTCGTTCAACATGCGTTCAACAATGTTGAACGATGTTGCATGAAATGTTGAAAGCGTTTGGTCAGGCCTTAAGGCACAGAGAGGGGTAGGCCGGAAGGAAAACAGAAATTTATGAAACGAATTCGACACGGCAGAAACTCGATGTTTGAAATTCGACAGAATCGGTCGAATTTAATTCGGCTGCCAAATTTAGGCGTGCGCTAAACGTCGCACAATAGACGAATGTAATTCAGACGAATTTAATTGTTTGCATTTTATTCGACGAAACTGCGACGTATAATTCGTCCCGGCAATTAAATTCGTCTGAGTCAGACGGATAATGCGACGACAATGCGTGTTCGAATCACTCACCACAATTCATGTCGAATTAAATGTTTCTCTTCTGTCTGTGACAGTTCGGTGTCATGTTTTCAAGAAGTCATTTTCAGACTCCACGAGTGCAAGTAAAAACAATTGAATTCGACGTTAAGCCCAGCACAGACGACCAAGTTTTTCTTGACAAGTTCATTGGTAACTTTCCTTGCTCGTGTGTACGATGAACACGTTTTTTTCAAGCAATTTTCCTTGACAAGTTATAATTGCTCGTGTGTACGGTTGGACAAGTTTTCCTTGACAGTAATGATCGCGTAATAAGCTTCGGAGATGAGTTGTCAAGTTTTCCTTGACGACTATACACACGAACAAATTTCCTTGTTCAAAAGCTGGCATGACCAGCTTTTGAACAAGGCTCCGTGTCAAGGAAAAACTTGTCAATTTGTGTCGTGCACACGAACAAATAAAACTTATCAAGAAAAACTTGTCAAGGAAAACTTGGTCGTCTGTGCGGGGCTTTAAACTCGACGATGTCGCATTTAAATTCGTCTGTTGTGCGACGTTTAGCATAGGCCTTAGTGACAAGATGCCTTTAATGGTTTCAAATGCATAGTTTGTTTGATATGCAAATTAAACATTTTGACGTTGTAGGTACATAATGACTTTGCGGGGAAGGTTATATATCGTTGCTATTATCAAACTAAATTAATTTGAAGGAAGCACATGGGTGTGTTTCTTCTACAACACCAAACATGCAGATTTCCAAGTGATTATGTTTGATAATGGCGCCTACTTGAAATAATTCTGAAAGCCCTGTAATAGCAACGATATATAAGTCTCACTGATAACTCATTATGCACATGTGACGTCAAGATGTTTAATTTGTATACTGTATCAAACAAACTGAAATATCTCAACAACGAAGCAAGGAAACGAAAAACTGCAAAAGATGTTACTCTGTTATTTTAAGTGTTCTGTCAAATAAGACAAACTTAATTTTCGTTTCATAGGCATTTTAACCTTTGCATAGTAAACTTGTCACGTTCATCACTGATTCCAGTACATGTCTTGATATTTATAATTAACACAGTTTGAGTAACTACAGTACTTATATTAAATCTTTTGGTTTGTTACTAAACGCCTCATAAATGTTCGCAGCAAAGCTTTTGGCACACTCCAAAGAGACAATGTCATGTAGATAGTCATTTTTGTTTTCAGAAAAGATGTCGTGTATTTTTCCGCTAATAATTGGGATGATCTTGGCCAGTGGAAGGTGGATGGAACAGCAGCCATCTTCAATTGAGCAAATCATATCTGGAGGAGTATCTACAATGAAAAATTAATGTTGAGTTTCAAAAGAGTTGGGTTGCAGTTTCCAGGTAGGGGAGACTTTGGTTGGGGATCTGGGGAGAGCATTGTGTGTCAATAAAGGGACCTATAAGGATCCTGCTAGGTCCCTGTAAGGATCCTGCTAGGTCCCTGTACAGATCCTTCTAGGTCCCTGTAAGGATCCTTCTAGGTCCCTAAGAATCCTGCTAGGTCCCTGTAAGGATCCTGCTAGGTCCCTAAGGATCCTGCTAGGTCCCTAAGGATCCTGCTAGGTCCCTGTAAGGATCCTGCTAGGTCCCTGTAAGGATCCTGCTAGGTCCCTGTAAGGATCCTGCTAGGTCCCTGTAGGGATCCTGCTAGGTCCCTGTAAGGATCCTGCTAGGTCCCTGTAAGGATCCTGCTAGGTCCCTGTAAGGATCCTGCTAGGTCCCTGTAGGGATCCTGCTAGGTCCCTGTAAGGATCCTGCTAGGTCCCTGTAAGGATCCTGCTAGGTCCCTGTAAGGATCCTGCTAGGTCCCTGTAGGGATCCTGCTAGGTCCCTGTAAGGATCCTGCTAGGTCCCTGTAAGGATCCTGCTAGGTCCCTGTACAGATCCTTCTAGGTCCCTGTAAGGATCCTGCTAGGTCCCTGTACAGATCCTTCTAGGTCCCTGTAAGGATCCTGCTAGGTCCCTGTAAGGATCCTGCTAGGTCCCAATGGAATCTGGTCATAAGATTCAGATTTTCACAGTGTTTATACAGAAAGATTTCAAAACATTAAACCATGCATAATAATAACCTTGCTGTTCAATGATAAACAATGGCTTCATTTTCTCCATAATATACATAAATCCAACATCCAGACAAGCATTTAAAACAAGTTGAAAATCTTCACTCTCCAAGACATCGGCTGTTTCATTCAAAAGCTGCTGAAATACAGCATCTTTACCACCTTGGTCCACCTGAAATCCTTCAGCCTCTTTATTTGGCAGAATAAATGAAGATATTTTCAACCTGGACGTCGATGATCCTTCTCCACTTTGGCTAGAGTCCGAGAATTTTAAACATTGTCTGACCTGCCCCAGCATTCTTTTAATGTCATGGTAACTTAACTTTTGTTTTAAGGAGACACTGCCAAGAACACCTGGAAATTAAAATTAAACAGCTTTTTTATTCACACTCAAAATACAAATAATTTCGTACTCCTAGAACAAAGCGAAAAGGTGGTAAACAGGCCTTGCCTGGAGTAAAACAGATGCGCTCTATAAAAAGCACTCCTCGGAGACTTAAGGCACTCGTTTTCACGCACCTACTAAATCTGTGCAGGTGTCTGTATATGACTACAGCACCACCGTGTGCCGTTTTATCTAAGTACTTTTATCTTTCATTGTTTATTTAAATCCTGCTGTACATCAACTAAACTTAAAGTGTGAACTCTTTTGTAAGAAATGCCAAATTAGAATACAGTATTAATTTATTGAATGCACATGTGCAATCAAAGGTGTGTCATATGTATTTTGACGCATGCACTTGATCGAGCGCATCTCTGGGCAAGGCCTGGGTAAACTGCTGAGAATATTTTAATCTGATGCAGGGCCTTGACCAGAATGTCAGTATTTCATTATCAAAACTAAACTATTATCAGCAGTTTACCACCTTTTCACTTTGCTCTAAAACACTACCTACGCAGCACTTTTTTACTTCATAATCACTTACCTTCTATAACCTGTTTTATAACCACCACAAGCTCTTTTACTCCGGATTCTATAAAATACCTCACAATGCCAAGATACCATTTCTGAGTTTCACCACTAACATACACCCCGTTGTCTCGTGCTGATGTTCCTTCGCCCTCGTCTACCTTGATATCCAGATACATATACCCCCCTAGCAGATGCAACTGTACTCGTAAAAACACAAACAGCAGTGAGCTAGCATACACTGCTGTCACAGTTCTTGCAAAACTCATAATCTTCAACTCTTCCCAAAGTAGTACTTTATCAGAAGGATTACTCTTGAGCCTTTCAGTGATAGGCTCGGTGTCCAAAACTTCTAAAACACCATCTCTTAATCCTGGTAGCAGCGAGTAAAAAGTGAAGTTGCACGTTTTCTGGTTACCATCGAAGTGTAGTTGTTTTTTAGATTGAACAAGGAACTCAGTCTGTTGGTTTTCGTACCATTCAGCTAACTTCCACTGGGTCAACCTGCCTAGAACATAAGCGCCTCCTAACACAGCTCCAGTCACGAATATCTTCCGCCGATGCCGGTCAAAGAAATTTCTTAGACTAGAAAACAT
>JAWNZC010000178.1:45000-82500 GCA_035771165.1 Paragorgia papillata | reverse complement strand
AAATTTCGAGTTATAAGTTGAAATTTCGCGTTATAAGTTGAAATTTTGCGTTATAAGTCGAAATTTCGAGTTATATAAGTTGAAATTTCGAGTTATAAGTTGAAATTTCGAGTTATAAGTTGAAATTTCGCGTTATAAGTTGAAATTTCGAGTTATAAGTTGAAATTTCGCGTTATAAGTTGAAATTTCGAGTTATAAGTTGAAATTTCGAGTTATACGTCGAAATTTCGACTTATATAACTCGAAATTTCAACTTAAATAACTCGAAATTTCATCTTATAAGTCGATAGTTGAGAAAACGATTGTCACGAGTAATATTTTTAGTCTGCTGAATGTTACGCGACCTGGAAATAATTATTTTCTTAATTTTTTAGGGTTATATCTAAGTACGGCAGCGCACTTAGGATTAAAAGGAAAGAAAGAGAAAAACAGAGACAAGAAGATCTTGAAGCGCTTGAAAGAAAAGAAAAACAACTGATGGAAGAGGCTGTTAGGAAAGCAAAAGAAGATGAAGAAAGACGTTTGAAGGAAATTGAAATGGAGAAAGAGAAAAAGCGACAAGAGGAAGAAAGGAAACGGCAAGAGGCTGAGTTAAAGAAGAAAATGGAGATCGAGAAAAAGAGGGAGGAAGAAGAGAAAAAGAAATTACAAGAGGAGAGAAAGAAAAGGGAGGAAGAGGAGAGGAAGAAAAGGGAGGAAGAGAAGAGGAAGAAACAGGAAGAAGAAAAGAAAAAATGGGCTGAAGAAGAAAAGAGGAGGGAAGAAGAGAAAAAGAGGAGAGATGAACAGGAGAAGAAAGCTGAAGAAGAAAGGAAGAAAAGAGAAGTTGAGCAAGAAAGGGAAAAAAGAGAAGCCCAAGAAGAGGCAAGGAGAGATCAAGAGGAAAAAATTAGAATAAAAGAAGAGAAAAGAAGAGTTGAGGAAAATAGTATGAACGGAGAAGAAACAAGAAGGAAAGAATCAATTAGCCAAGACGTTTGGGGGATATCTAATAATGTTGGTTCTCGTGGGATTGCAAATGAATCTGTGGTGGTTAAAAATGATGAACATATGAAACTGCAAAAATATGAAATGGACAATGTGAATTGTAAATCAGAAGATAGAGTTAGTTATCAAGGAAAGTCTTCTGAGAGGAATGTTGTTAGCTCAGACGAGAAGGATAAACTTAAGAATGAAACAGTTTCGAGTGAAAACTCTGCCGAGGTTGGTGGGGAGTCAGTTGGTCTGTCTTTGGAGTTCGAAACTAGAAGAGAAACGTGGTTAAGAAGAACAATTCCCTGGAGGTACACGTATGGCTGTGATGGTGTTGTTGTTGTTGGTGTTGTTGTTGGTGTTGGTGTTGGTGGTGGTGTTGTTGTTGGTGGTGGTGTTGGTGGTGATGTTGGTGGTGGTAGTGGTGATAGTGGTGGTGGTGGTGGTGGTGGTGTTGGTGGTGGTAGTGGTGATAGTGGTGGTGGTGTTGGTGTTGGTGGTGGTGGTAGTGGTGTTGGTATTGGTATTGTTGGTGTTTCTAAGTTCAGAAGTTCGTTACGAAGTTCGAATGTTCAATTCGAAGTTCAGCTTTGCACCATTCTTTGGCTATGCAGTTGGTAATTTGGAATTGCAGAATCATTAACAACATATTTTCCCAAAGAAATCATATCAAAAGAAAGTCTCTTCGACCCAAGGTTTTCCGTAAATGCGAACTTCGAATCGAACATTCGAACATCAAATCGAACTTCGTAATGAACTTCTGAACGTAGAAACGTAATTCGATACTTGGCAACGAACTTCCAAACCGCGCGTTGAAAAGTGAACTGAAATCGACAATAATATCATCACTTTTTCTATTTTTAATATCATCACTTTTTCTGAAAAACACTTTGCCGTACGTATGAATATACTGGCTTTATCGTTTATAATGTGTATTTTTTCCCCAAACAGTTCTTTATCTGCAGAAGAAAACAACACGTCTAAGTCGCGATCCAGGCCAAGGTATCCGATACTTTATATAAATATTAAATGTTAGTTAGATATTATAACTCCATGCAGACCGCCCAAACATGCTTTCTTTTTGACATCAAAGATTTAAAGTGCATATAACCCCAATTTTTTTATCATCTAAATACGTTCTACCTTTGGCAAATAGTTGAACAACGAAATATTTTTTAGATTGGAGCAACCTTTATTGCTTTTAATAGAGATTTTTGTTTTCAAAATGGTAATGAGATGACGCCAAAATAGTCATCATTATCTATACAATATTTATTTGCAGGAGTGACATGACCCAATTCTTCCATTAATGGTGTGTTTGAACAACATGTTCCGTATTGTATGAGTTTTTCCACAAAAATTCTCAGGTAGTTTATCTTTCCAAAAAGAGAAAGAAAGTCAAATGCCTACATAGATGTCATCTCATTACCATACTAGAAATGCGAATCGCCAAAAAACATTGAAGAATAGCTCCAATCAAAAAAATACTTCACTGAACAACTGTTTGCTCTATGTAGAACGTATTCAGATGATAAAAAATTTGGGTTTATATGCACTTTAATCTCAAAACACTGCTCTGCAGGATTAGGGAACACATAAGGCCAATGAAGAAACAGTGATTTAGTTAGGCAGTTTTTAAGTATTAGACAGTGAGTAGCTAAACAAGATATAACCTTGGATTTAACCATCACTGAGCACAACATTGCAAAACCAAAAGACTATTAATTGTTGATTAACATCATAATAATGATTTCCTTTCAAGATAGGAAGTTTCGTTCTAGAATCTAGACCTTAAATCATGTCTTCGTTATATAGACGACCGTTATCAGCATCTCAGAAGTTACCTTCTGTTAGCGAAGAGGAACTCACTAAGTCTTTGAAAAAATTTTCTTCTTTGGAAAAAGTAAGTTGTAGGTTCCTGTACACGATATCGGCATGTACATAAAGCAATAACGTTTTGTTTTGCTAGCTTTTTTGTCTTATTTTAACTTAGGATAAACTATAAAGTTTTCTAGATGCTTTTAAAAAAATATTCGCCTGCGTATAAACACTTCTATACATCTGTGGCGTTGTACAAAACAACTTTCTTGACAATACAACATTCCAAACTTTACGTATTTTTTGAATAAATGTGATTTTTAGGTCGTTTATGTAAATGTTAAAGATCTCCCAGCTCGAAACCTCAAGATAATGTTGAAATGTCCGAATGTGAAGTCCGTCATTGTACGAAATTGTGGTTTGTTAGCTGTTGAAAGTTTTGACAACTGTAAACAATTGAAAGAACTAATTCTTGCAGTAAGTAAGCAGTATGTGGGGACAGACAGACAGACAGACAGACAGACAGACAGACAGACAGACAGACAGACAGACAGACAGACAGACAGACAGACAGACAGACAGACAGACAGACAGACAGACAGACAGACAGACAGACAGACAGACATGGGTTTGAAATGGAGAGAATTAAATAGCCATTGAGTATACGAAATATTTAATCGTAATGGTCATAATCTGTCTTCTTTTTAAGGACAACTGCATACACAATGTAAGTTGCCAAAATGTTGAATCACTTGAACAGTTGGATTTGAGCAACAACCAGTTAACATCTATTCATGGTCTCAATGGTTGTCTTAGTTTGCAATCGCTGCAGTTGGATGGAAACAAGATAACTAGAATTGGTACAAACTATATTATGAGTTTGCTCTGCAAATATTATAACAATACCGGTTTTTTTACATCTTCATTATCAAAATTGTAGTAGTAGGATAGTAGGATGAGGATGATGTCATGATGATGGTGTCATGACATCATGACGCAATCATGACATCATCATGACGCAGTCATGACATCGTGACACAATCATGACATCATCATGCCATTATCGTGACATCATCATGACATTATCGTTACATGGTCATGACGATGTCATAGTGTTGTCATGATGATGTCATGATAACGTTATGATGATGACGTTATGATGTCATAATGACGTTATGATGATGATGTCATGATGATGTCACGATGTGATGATGATGTCATGATTTCATAATTAATTGCGAAGTTTTACTTCATCATAGGAACTTTTACATCCAACAAAGTCATGTATTTTTCAATAAAGAATAACCAGCTTATCACTACCAAGGTGAGTGAGAGTAATTTATAGTAGACTAAGAAAAAGTAATTTTAGTACTAGTAGGGATGTTGGTGGTGAGTAACCAACGGGTGTATATATTTTTTGACTATGTTTTTTCCACTATCTTTATACCAAAATTTAGGGCTTATCTCAGATGAAGCACGTTCAGACATTAGATTGTTCAAATAATTATTTGAACCACATTGAAGAATTAGAGTCTTGTCCTTTGTTAAGAATTCTCAGATTGCAAGGCAATAACTTGCAGAAGGTAAGTTTTCTAATTTTTCCCCACTTTGGCTAACGACCAAGTTGCAAAGTGGTACGTACGCATAATTTGGCAGACTTCATTCAGAATCATACAGCAATGGTGGACACGCGAAAAAAGATCAGCATGCAAAATAACGCTGTTATAAGTTCACTTCCCGAAACTACACAATGACTACAATAAATCATGGTTATAGAGCTTGATCTACGGTAACCTTGAATTTTCTGTATCTACCACTGCTTGCTCTGAGTGGAGCCCGCCAAAACAACGCAAGCGCAACAACATTACTATTTTATATTCAGTGAAATAAAAGTAGTGTGCTGCGTACACGCGTAAAAACGCACAACTTGTTCACGGTTGTCAACAGGCGTGAACAATGTTGTGCTGCTCGCCGTGAACAAGTTGTTCACTTATGGTGGTTCGAACAAGTTGTTCACCGATAAATCAACAGTCATGAACAAGTTGTTCCAACAGCACATTTTTATAGCCAACAACGTTGTTCGCACATGATACAACATGTTGTTACAGCATGATGAAATAACAACGATGAACAACAATGTTACAACAATGGTGAACATGGTTGATGTATCAACACGTTCTTCGGTTGTTACAACATGCGTGAAAAACGGTTGTTGTTTCATCAAGCTGTAACAACTTGTTGAAACAATGATGAACAATGTTGTTCATTTATCAATGTTGTTCACATATGTCAACAAGTTGTTACAGCATTGTTCAGGCAACAATGCTGTAACAACTTGCGAGATTTTTACGCGTGTAGGCAGTGTTGAAATACAAATCAAAATATAGTAAGGTTTGAGTACTGCCGAAATTATTGAACGTAGTTTTCTAACGTTTCGAGTGAAGGCCCTTCGTCTATATTCATGTTTTCTTAGTCATAGTTTCTTCAGTTATGAACCAGAATTCTGTAAAATTTAGTTATGTTATCTTGATATTATTTTCTTTTATTAGCCTCCTGTTCTGCTAAACCATGTTATACTTCGCGAACTTCATCTCAGTGAGAACAGCATTTCATCTCTGGAGCCTCTCTCTGAACAATGGCTTCCACTTCTACAACATTTATACGTTGACAACAACAGGTGAACTTCGTGGGAACTTGTATAATTTATCTATTACATAAGAAGTAATGGAAGACAATTGATTCGTTCGTTCGTTCGTTCGTTCGTTCATTCGTTTGTCTGTCCGCCTTTCACTCACTCACATGCTAGCTCTCCCTCCCCCCTACCCTCCCCCCATCCCTCCACCCTCCCTCACTCACTCACGCACTCTCACTCACTCACTCACTCACTCACTCACTCACTCACTCACTCACTCACTCACTCACTCACTCACTCACTCACTCACTCACTCACTCACTCACTCACTCACTCACTCACTCACTCACTCACTCACTCACTCACTCACTCACTCACTCACTCACTCACTCACTCACTCACTCACTCACTCACACTGACAGTGACTCACTCATCTTATGATTTTTTTTCAGTTTATCAAATGTGAGTCCTTTGCGAGGTTTTCCAATGTTAGAAAATTTGGATGTCAGAAACAACTTAATTTCTGGTAAGCATTCCTTGCACCATTTTGTCACCACCCACATTTTTATATTGATTTATTGAGATTTTACTTCGTTTAACAGATGAAGAAAACCTAATACCTGGTCTTGTCGAATGTCATCGATTAAGAAATCTTCGTATTCATGGTAACCCAGTATGCGAAGATACTAATGTTAAGTAAGTCATTTTCAAGTCCTCTTTCTGCTGTGTAACCAAACCTTGTCGGGTTTAACAATCTGACTTTTGATTTCTCTTTTTGTCACAGGACTACGATATTGAAGACGCTTCCCAGGTTAAACACATTGGATGAAGAGAGGGTTGGAGAAAGTTTGGTAAACTATTAATTTGTTTGTTTATTTTATAGTGTGGTGTTTGTTTGTTTATGGTGTGGCGTGGTGTAGTGCAGTGTTGTCTGTTATGGTACGGTTCGGTATGGTGTGGTGTGGTGTGGTGTGGTATGGTATGGTGTGGTATGGTGTGATGTGCGGTGTGGTATGGTGTGGTGTGGTGTGGTATGGTGTGGTATGGTGTGGTATGGTATGGTGTGGTATGGTGTGGTGTGGTATGGTGTGGTGTGGTGTGGTGTGGTGTGGTGTTGTATGGTATGGTGTGGTATGGTGTGGCATGGTGTGGTGTGATATGGTGTGGTGTGGTGTGGTATGGTGTGGTGTGGTATGGTGTGGTATGGTATGGTGTGGCATTGTATGGTATGGTATGGTGTGATGCGCGGTGTAGTGTGGTGTGGTATATTATGGTATGGTGTGGTATGGTATGGTATGGTATGGTATGGTATGGTATGGTATGGTATGGTATGGTATGGTATGGTATGGTATGGTGTGATATTGTATGGTGTATGATATAGAAAAGGAGTGTGAAAAACCGGTGGAATTTCATTTGTGAAATACATAAAGTCTTTTTTATGAAACATTTTTCTAGCCAAACAACGAAGGGATCATTTTGTTTCCGATATTCCAAACACAAATTCGTGCCCAAGACCTCGTGTTAGAGAAACACCAAGTTGAAATGAGGTCTGAAGTTACTTTATTAGACTGTTTTGTGTTCATCCAATCACGTCCCAATCATCCGTTTTCCTTAGCCCAAAAAGCTCTAGTTCGTCGTCAACCGGCAGTTTCAAGAATATCTAATGTTTGTATTTATCTTTGTTGTAGTAAATTATTGCAAAGCGAGTTAGATGAGGATCAGGTCACGGAGAGATTAACAGTTCAGGTAACTAAACAATGCTTTCCAAGATACATATAGATCAGGGGGCGGTTGTACAAAGGCCGGATAGCGCTATCCACTGGATAGCGATTTTTTCAACCTTCGTAAAAATGGCCGAAGAGCTGTGATACTACGGATCTGGAGCCCACAATAGATTATATAAAAACTTCAGTTTATAAATACCAAATCCTAATCTGAAGTCATAACATTATCAACGGCCAATTTTACGAACGTTGAAAAAATCGCTATCCAGTGGATAGCGCTATCCGGCCTTCGTACAACCGGCCCCTGTAGTTTAACCCATTCCTACCTGAGCTGGTCAAAAACGTCCCTCTTTATTGTTTTACTCTGTCTAACGGCAGATGATTCTACTTTTCAAAGGGAAACCCTCAGACAGACATCCTAGGTAGCAACGGGTTAACAAGTGATTAACCAATTCCTGCCTGCATGAGCCTTCCAAAAACGGCCCTTTATTGTGTTATACTTTGTCTAACTCCAGACGATTTTAGACCCGCAGACATCTTGGGTAGCAATGAGTTAAATTGAGGAGAAGTGTATTAAGTGCAGTGTTCTTGATCTCTAGAGTCGTCATTTCAAAGAGTTGCAAGACTTATTCATCAAGCATCGGTTAGAACACGAGAATCTGCGTCAGGTTGAGCAAACCAATGTGGCTGATCGTGTGGCCAGCGAGACTTTCAACACGGTGCATGACGAGTTGTCTACACCCCAACATACTGGCTCAACTGCCGTGCTTGATAGTGGTGATGATAAGGTTATGGGAAGACAGCCTCCAGAAGCGAAGAGTTGTGTTAATGGTATGGATGGTTCAGGTTTTTCTGTCACAAAGAAGGAACCTTTAGGGGCACAAAGGTTTGTAAGATAATTTAATATATGTAGAAAAGAGAAAGGGATGGAAGGTGGATGATAAATGGATGTATGGTGCAGATACGTAGCTAGACTAAGTAATTCAGGGGCTAGTTGAGGACTAGTTAGATTTTTCTATGCTATTTAACCTATTGTGGAATTAGGAGTTAGTGTTACATGTTGTCATTGTCGTGTATTGTCATTGTTATTGGTCATGGTCATGGTCGTGGTCATGGTCATGGTCATGGTCATAGGCATGGTCATGGTCATGGTATGGTCATGGTCATGGTTGTCATTATCGTCGTGGTCATTATCATGGTCATCATCGTAGTCATAGTCATCGTCATTGTTGTTGTTGTTGTTGTTGTTGTTGTCATTGTTATTTAGTAATCTCAAAGGTATTTCACAATCAGAAAATCAAAAAAGCAAACCTGTTTTGAAAGAGCAGAATGTTACTCCTGGCGTAGTGTCTAGTACTTTACCAACAAAACACTTGGGAAGAGGAGCTGATAATTTTGTGAATAACATGTGGAACGAAAGTCATCATCAAGCTGCTATTCTTATACAGGTAAGATAATAGCTCCATGAAAACTCTTTCTACAATGCCACACTTTCCATAATTGTCACTCAAATCTTTCCTGCCACTTGTCTCCCTACTATGTCGATGTTCTCGCTCAGTTGTCTCACTAATTATATTTTCTTTTTTCAATCACCAGGCACACTTTCGTGGATTTCGTATACGTAAAAGATATTTGGAAGCGACCAAGGCTTCTCACTACCAGGATATAAACTTGGTTGAAGAAGACTTTAACTTTGACGAAGAGGTTGATCTTACTATGTTTGATATGGATGAAGCTGCTTTAGAGAGTAGTTGGATGGTGGATAATTCTCCACAGTCTTTATCAAGGTTTGTCATGAACAGTAACTTCTTAGTTGAACTCACAAAACTCTGAACTCCTGACGGGGCTCGAACCCACAACCTTCCAAACGCTCTAACCATTGAGCCACTGAAACTCAAATGGCGGTCCCCGGCTAGTACTTGGAAGATTGTGAGTTCGAGTTTCGTCTGGAGCTCACAGTTTTCTGCGTTATTAAACAACTTACAACAGCTGGTAAAAAACCCCAGCTGAAACTTTAACAACTTCAAGCTGAAAACACTATACTAACAGACGTTTGTTGGACGTTCGTCAAGCTCAATTACTCAGAAAAATATTTCTGAACCTCAAACAGGGTTCGAACCTGCAACCTTCTTATGACCGCGAACCATTGAGCCACTGAGGCTCAGATGGAGAGCTAAGTACAACGTATCATGTCACTATACTAACGTAGAAAACTCAGGTTTCACGCCAATATTTTATATTATCTTACAGAGATCCCTCTCGTGATAACTTTCCTCCAACTCAGCAAAAGGTTTGCATAAATGAAATTTTAAATTCATCTTATGATGTTCTTTTGTTATATAATTTCTTTTTATTTTCTAAGTTTTATAATTTAAATATAATTTCTTTTGTTCTTTCTTTCTTTCTATACTTTAACACGTTAGGCCAAAGACGGTTTTCCACTAGGCGATTTTTTTGCGCAAAGCGACTTTTTCTTTTGTCTTCTAAGCTCTGAACTGGAACTAATTCGAAATCTATTCAATTTTAACAACAGAAAGCGGATTCGAGCGAAAAAAATTGTTTAGTGGAAAACCTGCTTAATAAAGATAAAGTTGGAGACGTAAATATTCTTAATTCTCTTTTTTAGCAGCCTACTGAAGAAGACAACTATCGGCCATTCCCTCCCCGACATGCTTGGCGATCTCCAGATTCTCCAGTGTCCCAATACAACCAAAGAAAAGTGATTCCACCAATCGATACACCAAGTACAGCATCTGAACAAACCTCCTTTTCTCGAAACACTACGCAAAGTTCTCATCGAACCAGTGAATTGTCGAGTGAATGGTATACGAAAAACTGCTTTATACTTACTATAACTGGCTTATGTGTTTGCTTGATTTACGTTTAACTGACTGAAGGAACTACATATTCAAATGATTTATATATTTTTTATTTGAAAGGGGTTTCAGTAAAGACGTTACAGCTGAATTAATGCTTAAACGAGCCAATAGAATGAAGTACAATGCCCTTCGCAAGAAGAAGCTGAATGGTTTGTTCACAGTTAATAGAATATTTGTTTTAGCTTAGTGGTATTGTCCCCATTGGCCTAGCCAAGGGGCACAGGGACCTCCCCCTCCCCCAATTACAACTTTGGCCCCCTGCAGAATGCCTGACGCTAAAGTTAAGCTAACTTTCATTTATATATATTAGATAACTCCATGAGTCATATCTAAACTGTTCTCCCTAGAGGTCCAGTAAGGACCACCCCTGATTTGTCAAGTGTTACTACAGGAGGAAACTGGAGTAAACTAAACTAACTTTATTTACACTGGATAACCCTATCAGTCATATCTAAAGTGTTCTTCCTAGAGGTCCAGTAAGGACCATCCCCGATTTGTCCAGTGTTACTTTATTTACACTGGATAGCCTTATCAGTCATATCTATATAAACTATTCTTCCTAGAGATGTTGACATAAATCCAACGGGAGCTAAGACACACAACATTGTTCATCCCCAACCCTCGAATTGTCCGTAGCTTTCCCAAGCTTTTGATCCCGCCTACTGTACACCATTGTTCTAGATTCTAGTCTAATTTGAACTTCATCCATAGATCCTGGAAAGCGGTTTGCGCTTTTTAAGAAAACCAAGGAAGCAAACAAAGCCCGCGACGTACAGCCAATTCCGAAAAAGAAAGAAAAACAAAGAATTGATTATTTCAGCGGTATAACATCACAATTTAACTCTACTGTTCCACTGTGTCTCTGCATTCAATTTTGTGTTCTTAAAGTGAGGTAATACGGGCGACATTTTTCTTCAACTTTGAACGCAACTTTGTTGCGTTGCAAGTTGGAAAAGCGTTGTTGCACGTATTGCCACACATCTTAAACATTATCACGCAACAATGATTTTGTTGCAAGTTGAAAACATTTGTTGAAAAAAGTAGACTCCGTTTCTACTTGCTGCAACATGCTGATTCAACTTACAACAAAATCATTGTTTCGTGACAATGTTTAAGGTGGGTGGTAATACGTGCAACAACGCTTTTCAACTTGCAACGCAACAATGTTGCAGCAATTTGTTGCTCGTATTAAGCCCTAATCAAACGAGAACGCAAGTCATCGCAAGTTGGCAGTCACGCTATCTCAGCCAGCCGCTCTGAATAGTTTCCCGAAAAATATCATGTACCGTGACAAAGTTAAAACTTATTTAAAACACTCATGAAACCTTTATTTTGTTAATTTGGGTGTTTGAACGACCGCCACAGAAATTCTGACTGCCAACTTGCGATGACTTGCGTTCTCGTTTGATTAGGGCTTTACTTCACCTTTAGGGCTCGTTTACACAGGCGATTTTTGCGGTGATTTATCTTCTTCTGACACATGCGATCGAATGGATTGACTTACAAATGTATTGAACTTTTTGTGCCGAACTATGTGATTGAATACTTTCGTGAGTCATCCATTCAATCTCATGTGTCAGGAGGACCTTTAGGTAGCTGTTTTCAAGTCATTTGTGGTATACTGTTCTTCATTTGTTTGCAGGAAAAGTTGTCGTTCATCAACAATCTTCGGGAAAGAATGCACCCAGAATAGAAGAAGTGGGAAAAGCAAAAGAAGAAATGACGTTTAGGTAGGTATATACCAGCATGTCTTGCGAGTTGGGTACCCAATTTAAGTGTGCGGCATGATGAGTGTGAGCTTTGTGTAATGTAAGTGACATTTTTAGACGGTTTAGTCTAGTCTAGTCTAGTCTAGTCTAGTCTAGTCTAGTCTAGTCTAGTCTAGTGTAGTCTAGTGTAGTCTAGTGTAGTCTAGTGTAGTCTAGTCTAGTCTAGTCTAATCTAGTCTAATCTAGTCCAGTCCAGTCCAGTCCAGTCCAGCCCAGTCCAGTCCAGTCCAGTCTAGTCTAGTCTAGTCTAGTCTAGTCCAGTCCAGTCCAGTCCAGTCCAGTCCAGTCTAGTCTAGTCTAGTCCAGTCTAGTCTAGTCTAGTCTAGTCTAATCTAGTCTAATCCAGTCCAGTCTAGTCTAGTCTAGTCTAGTCTAGTCTAGTCTAGTCTAGTCTAGTCTAGTCTAATCCAGTCCAGTCTAGTCTAGTCTAGTCTAGTCTAGTCTAGTCTAGTCTAGTCTAGTCTAGTCCAGTCCAGTCCAGTCCAGTCCAGTCCAGTCTAGTCCAGTCTAATCCAGTCCAGTCCAGTCCAGTCCAGTCTAGTCTAGTCCAGTCCAGTCTAGTCCAGTCCAGTCCAGTCCAGTCTAGTCTAGTCCAGTCCAGTCCAGTCTAGTCTAGTCTAGTCCAGTCCAGTCCAGTCCAGTCCAGTCCAGTCCAGTCTAGTCCAGTCCAATCCAATCCAGTCCAGTCCAGTCCAGTCTAGTCTAGTCCAGTCCAGTCTAGTCCAGTCTAATCTAGTCCAGTCCAGTCTAGTCTAGTCCATACATTGTTTTGTTTTCTTTCTAGCTGGGTGTATGATCAAGCTGTCCTTCACAAAGATCAAGGTGATGATATACTGCGTGATGCCAAAGGATACCTAATAGAATCAAGACCTGTTAAGAGTCGACCTGAAAGGTATTTGTAACCTCAAACTAACTGTTACCGTCATATTAACGTACCATGCAGATATATACCAGAACCATGTTCCCACTACTATGGTCCAACTACCATGATCCCAACAGTGCCACCATGATTCCACCATCATGATCCTACCACCATGTTCCCACGACCATAATCCCACCAGTGCCACTATGATCCCACCAGCATGAGCCCACCATGATCCCACCACCATGATCCCACCACTATGGTTCCACCACCATATCTCACCAGTGCCACCATGATCTCACTACCATGATCCCACCGCCATGTTCCCACCAGTGCAACCATGATCCCACCACCATGATCCCACCAGTGCCACCATGATCCCACTACCATGATCCCACCAGTGCCACCATGATCCCACTACCATGATCCCACCAGTGCGACCATGATCCCACTACCATGATCCCACCACCATGATCCCACCACCATGATCCCACCACCATGATCCCACCACCATGATCCCACTACCATGATCCCACCAGTGCGACCATTATCCCACCACCATGATCCCACCACCATGATCCCACCACCATGATCCCACCACCATGATCCCACTACCATGATCCCACCACCATGATCCCACCAGTGCCACCATGATCCCACCACTGTGGTCCTGTACTGAAGTGATTGTTTTAATATTTTACTTCTAGGTCCCCACCAGTAAGCTTACCAAGAATGGATCCAGTGATTTTAGCTGGACGAAACCTTCCTTTGGTGGTATGTTCTAACCAGTTACAACAACTGTAGTTTGATTGACAACTTGGATTAGTTTACATAATATTTACTTACTCATTTCGCGAGAGTAAAGCGTTTATTCACTTGAGTGAAATTTACGAAAACTGGATCTCTACCAACTGACCATTTCAATGTGTTCATTTGTTTCAGGCAAGTCCTGCAGGTAACCCAAGACCATCAGTCAGCACCAGTGATCACGACTCTCGTTCACGTAAGACATAAATCTCTGCATACTATCTACTGTGTCATTCACACATGCATGCTAATTTTCATACACACACACATGGCGCCGTATCAAACACATGCAGCATTCCATGCAGTTCTTTTGATAAGCAAAGACCGACTCAAATTGACAGTCAACAAAGTTGCTTACCAGCAACAATATTTATTGCGCTTTCTATATACATGAACCGATTCACAATGAAATTATAAGTCAAGAAGAAATACTGTACATTGCAGAGTTTGCGCGCAAATAGCCGTAATTTATTTTATAAAATAGGTTGCGTCTTACGCACGCTGTGATTGGTCAATTACCGTGTTTATATCAGGCTATGTAAACACGGTTGTGATGTCACAGCACATTTTTTAGCCTTATTTCATAAAAGAAATAGAAAATGGATGCCCTGTGTTTATATAACCTGATGCAAACACTCGAGTGAGTTGGGAGAATTCGAAAGTACTTATGTAAACCCTCGCCTACGGCTTGGGTTCACATAAACTTTCGAATTCTCCCAACTCACTCTCGTGTTTGCATCAGGCTATATAAACACGGGCGGCCATTTTCTATTTCTTAAATTTCGCACGTGGCGCAATTTGCGCAAAGTGCGGCATGTTTCCAATTACCAAATCCTAGATCATAGGATATACTACTTTTGAATTACAGGAGCGTGAAAACATGGCGTTCTTTTCCATTTAGTGTTTAAAGACGCATATTCCAGTTTTCAAAGCTGCTAAAATTATAAACGGTCGCGGTTTATTCGGCGCTAGTCTCGATCAGCTATATCTTGTCCTACCTCGTGCGTCATTTCAGTCTGATCTGGATTTAGTCAGCGCTTTTTCAATCTGAGGAACTTGTTGATAAAAAATTGTGTGATTTGGAAATATTTTGGCGGATTGAGTGTTCAAGTCAAATCTCGCATGTTGTTTCTCCTTGTTGTGTTTACATGAAGTGGATTGAGTGTTCAAGTCAAATCTCGCATGTTGTTTCTCCTTGTTGTGTTTACATGAAGAAGATTGAAAGTTTTCGATCTGATCGAAACGGATGGCTGAAGTGAATCCACGAAATGGAGTGGACCGAGGTGGATCAAGGGTCGATTTGAATGTCTCCAATCTGATTCATCTAAACACGATTTGACTTGAAAATGACTTGATACGCATGCGGCATGAGTGCAGTTAGTGCGTGTCGTGCTATTAAATGGCAGACATTGAGGGAAGCACTGAAAATAGTGTTCCAAAACTGAAAACAAAGTTCCAAGCAGATCGGATTCTCCATGTAAACATGTGCCCGGATTGACTTCACTCGCGTTTTTCGATCCGATTGCAAGTAATAAATGCATGCATGGTGTTGCCGTGATGGCGCGCTATTTACTGTGATATACGTATACGAAATTTGCGATATACCGCTTACTGTTAATCTAACTATCTTCCTTGCATTACAGATCCAAGACTGTCTTGGAATCAGAAAACTCATTCCAACCCTGACTTAACACGTGTAGGGCTGAATAAGATGAATGAAAATAAGGAGAAAAGTAATAGCGCCGATGCTAGAATTATGAGAGAGCGTAATAACTTTCTTTAACACTATTTTCTATATAAAACTGGTCAAAAGCCCTTGGTGCAAATCTTCCCAAAACCCATATCCCGTTGCAAGCTCTGCAATAGTATTAATTGTTAATTATTAAAATAACGATTTTGTCGTGATGCGGACAAAGTTAAATATAGCTTTGAAAAACGCATTACTATTCACCATGGTAAATGCATTTCAAAGCTATATTTATGAATTACTAATTATTCATTATTAATTACTAATTATTAATTTTATTTTTAATTATTAATTTTTAATTATTAATTTCAATTTTAATTATTAATTTCATTTTTAATTATTGATTACTAATTATTAATTTTATTTTTAATTCCTAATTATTAATTTCGTTTTTAATTATTAATTACTAATTATTAATTTAATTTTTAATTATTAATTATGGTAGTTTGATTGCAACAGCTTTGCTTGAAATAGCTACTGGTTTTTTTTGCATTGTGTTTTTTTTAAATGTGGGATGATAAATAAAGAAGTTAAAGCTCTGTTTTATGTACAAACATGTAAAGAGAGTATAATATATATTAAAATATATTATAATAATATAATATGTATACATTGTTGGAAATAGGTTTATTTAATCAAATTAATATTATTTTTCTGTACAAAACTATTGTAATGCTAAACACAGATACATATCCTTTTTTGTTTTGTTTGTAAGTACATGTACTGTAAATAGAAATATCTGATGTAAATGTGATCTTGATCATGTACAGATACTGCAGTTAACCTTTGTCAGTAATTAAACTGCCAAGTAGTGTAATGTAGCTTTTGTCTTCAATCTTGCTTTGTTTAATTCATATATGTATACATTGTTGGAAATAGGTTTATTTAATCAAATTAATATTATTTTTCTGTACAAAACTATTGTAATGCTAAACACAGATACATATCCCCTTTTTGTACATGTACTGTAAATAGAAATATCTGATGTAAATGTGATCTTGATCATGTGCAGATACTGCAGTTAACCTTTGTCAGCAATAAAACTGCTAAGTAGTGTAATGTAGCTTTGGTCTTTAATCTTGCTTTTTAATTCATTTGCAACATCACTTCCTTGCAAATCTGTGGAATATTTTGCATTGTTGTACGATGTTGAGTATCTATATTTCAAGTGATTTGCTGCTGGCATGTTCTCAATTGATTTTCTTTGCTGATTTTCTACTCTTCAGCAATATAATAGATATAAATGAACCTAAAAGAAACAGTGTACGATTACAATTTTTAGCTAAAACCACACAGCTCTGTGGCTTTACAAAAAAACATTAAATTCATGAAACCAAATCCAAGTGGAACTAAAAACATTTGAAATCTTAGTCAAATTATGAAGCAACTTATTCGTAAAGTATAGGTAAGCAAATATGTGGATGCTGTAAATTTAATACTAGTACCAGTCCACTGCACCTCATATTGGTGTCGGTCAGGGACTTAGCCAGGGGGGGAGCTGGCATTTTGATATAAAACAACAGACATGTAACTACAAAACTGATGCAATATGAATTGTGTCAGGAAATAAACTGTAAACAGTGTATTCAATCTACCGAGTGTATGCATTTTGAGTATCTATGTGACGTTTGTGTATTTTATATGACTTTTTTTAACCTTTAAAATCTTCCTCCAAAAGCCAGGAAATGGCATTTCAGCGACTCTCGATTTCAAAATTTCCCAAGGGAGCATGCCCCAGACCCCCCTAAAAATTTATTTTGATTTCAGCTTTCCCCCCCCCCCCCTTTTACATCCCTGGTGTTGGTGATTGGAAACAATGTGTAGTTCCAGAAATTATCCATGACCTAAGGAAATAAATTTGTCTAGTAGCCCCCTCCTTCCATGTCCCCAGTGAAACACCCCCTTCTCCCAGAATTTCCAATGGCTTTGTGTGTGTGTGTGGGGGGGGGGGGGGGGGGGGGGGGATATGGGGATTTTCTGGTACTACTATATATATTGTGTCAGTTACAAATCCATCACTGTATATTGTAGTTTATTTCTTCCATACCTATAACTAACAGAACTAGAACTCCTGCAATAACTGGAAATAATATGGCATACATTCTAGATGGAAAATAGCTCTGTATTATATGATCAGCTTCAACGAAAGGCTGAAAATAAAATAAAAGTAATAATTATTGTCATATATCTATATATATATGGTTCACGAAATGTTAGAGTGCTCAATACCATATATAGATAGAACAAAATACAAAGCATGAAGTATAGTTACCTTAAAGTAAGTAAAGTTTTTTTTCTGGGTTTTTTTTTAAGGTAACTATATTTTTTTTAACTATATAACTATTTATGTAACTATATTTTTTTTAAGGTAACTATACTTCATGCTTTGTATATATATATATATATATATACAAATGAGCATGTGTGATTTTGTTTATGGAATGTCGGAAAGTGCTCAATACCATAAAGGTAGAGCGAGTATAATTTAAGTGGGCTTACCTCAAAATGTTGAGTGTCGCAACAGTCAGTTTCACGTGGAGTCGCCTCAAGATTGCCCTGCGTGAAACTGACAGTTGTGACACTCAACCAACATTTTGAGGTGAGCCCACTTAAACTATACTACCGGTATATATATATACAATCCAGGCTGTGCTTGCTCGCTTGGCCAGAAGAGTGCTCAACACAAGAATAGGTTTTTAGTTTTTTATCATTCTTATATATTAAATATATATATATATATATGGATAGGTATAATATACATACTGTAATAATGTATTACATATTTATACTTCGATTTAGCTTACCATGGCAATAACCCATAACGTGTAGTATACAAATATTATAGCACCAAGGCACATCATCCCTGCTCCAACAACTTGATCTGATCCTGTAGCCTGTGAGGACGGTGATGGAAAATAATGCTAATCTTTCAAACACATATTCACATACTATTAAAAACAGTATTTTTCTATATTATATTGCCAAGGCCCAAGGGCAAGCTGGGCAAAAGTTGAGACAGAGTACGTAAAATTTGAAGTGTGTTTTTATCGTCAAAACAAACGTACAACTAAAGCTTGTCTTTAAACAAATTTAGGTTATCTTACCATATCTCTCTAGTCCCTATCAAAATTTACTAGATCTAAACTAGTATGGAGAAATAGACGGCCTCTTCTTTCGGTGTTTATGCTGTGAAACTGTGAAACTCGCAACCCTTGTGATGCTGATTCCTGGGGCGTTAATTCGGGGGGCGTTAATTCGTGGGGCGTTGATCTCAGATTATTTCAGTTTATATAAAGAAAACGTATATATTCCCTGTAGCATTTTTAATTATAGACAACACGTTTTCTTTTATTTAACAAGTAGATTCCATTTTGCCGTTGTCTGTTCAGTTATAGATGCACAGATGACGTCACAACGTGGTAAGAACAAAAACGTGGCCCACGACAACCTCGTACCCAGGGCATTTTGCCTCCACGCCGGGAGGTCGGCGAAAATGGCCCTGGCATCGGCTGGTCGATTCTATAATCTGATTGGCCGGTTTAAGAACTCGATTAATTCAGATAGAGTGTAATTTATTTATGAAAATTTGAATTGTGATAGACCGACTCTGCGAAGTTTACCCAAAGAATGGAAGCGATTAACGATAGCTTTGGTTAAAGTCAAGAACAACATTAGATATATGTTTGTTCATGACATTTACATGTATCCTGGATAATCGTGGGAGTATGAAGAATAACGCTAGCCAGTTGCTTTTATGATAAAGGTTCACATGAGTGAGTCGGCAGAGCGTTAAACATTTCTCATTTATTATTCATGTATACGTATTATACAAAAACAAAACACAAAGACCGCATAAATTTTCTTGCCATAACACCCCAAAATTCTGGGTGTCACGTGACCAGCCGATGCCAGGGCCATTTTCGCCGACCTCGCAACGTGGAGGCAAAATGCCCTGGGTACGAGGTTGGGCCCACGAGACGCAGTCAAGTCACTGATGTTCTTACCACGTTGTGACGTCTTCTGTGCATCTATAACTGAACAGACAACAAAAAAATGGAATCTATTTGTTTTATACAATACAAAAATGTAAACTCTTGTCGGATTTTGGGGCATGAAGAAAGAAAAAAGCAAGTCAGCTGACGTGAGCTGACGTGTCCATGTGTCTGTCCTCTAATAGATGGGGAACAACCAATGAAAACACGCATAGCAACCAGGGTATTGAATAATTATAATTAGTTTATCATGATTTTATTTACAACGTGCATGTGTACATGTACTTTCAAGCCTATGCCATGATTACGTCAATATAATCTGTCCAAATTACGTCATTGCAGTGATTCATCATGGCGATATCACACGATCATTTTTGCATGCTTATCATTATGGACGTTATATCTTGCTATCAGTGTTCAACTACTTAATTCGATCTTTGTATAATTTTAACATTCAAAATGAATATGGCCCATGGTTTCCCCTTGTGTTAAAACTCTTCTGTATTTCGCTCGAGCGTTTTGGAACCATACTTGTAGCACTCGTTTCGAAAGTCCTGTTTTTAACGAGAGCTGCTTCAGATCTTTGGAGTCAGGGTTGTGGTTTATAGCGAAGTAGGTCTTCATGATTAGTAACTGGTGTTGTTTAAATGATGTTCGCACACGTTTTGCTTTTTGCGCTCTGCCATGCATGTTGAAGCCAATACAGTCGTTTTGAAATACCAATCCTGGAAAAATAGGAAAAGATATGTCGTTAATTTGGTTATAGCATCCATGCATATTCTGAATCAGTACAAATACCTAAAAAAATTTCTGAGTATTTTTTACACATCAACGACAACAACGACAATAGCAATACTAACAACAACAACAGCAATACCAGCAGCAATACCAGCAGCAACACCAACAACAACAGCAAAAACAACAACAACAGCAACAACACCAACAACAGCAGCAACAACAACAACAACAATAACAGCAGCAAAAACAACAACAGCAGCAAGAAGAAGAACAACAACAGCAGCAACAACAGCAGCAGCAGCATGCAACAACAACAACAGCAGCAACAACACCAAAACAGCAGCAACACTAACAACAGCAGCTAGCAACAACAACAGCAACAACAACAGCAGCAAAAACATCAACAACAACACCAACAACAGCAGCAAAAACAACAACAACACCAGCAACAACACCAACAACAACAGCAACACCAACAACAGCAGCAACAATAATAACAGCAACAACAACAACACCACGATCACCACCAACAACAACACCATGAACAACAGCAGCAGCAGCATCATCCTGCCTGGAAACTAGGGCTAAAATTAACCTTCACAGCTCGCGAGTTCATGTTTTCGTTTTCTTGGTCTTCCACCATTGTTTGCCTTCTTCTTTGCCATCTTAATTTGTTTCTCAATGGTGAGAGCTTGGTAATCCAAATGACAATAAATCTTGCTTCCACTCATGCCAAAACTATCTCCTGTGTTTAGAACACGCTTGCAATGATCACACGCAAAACACTCGAGGTGATACACGCAATCACGAGCACGCATAACCATCTCCCCGCTGTCGATCAGTCTTGAGCACGAAGCACATCTCTTGGTCGCGAACCGTCTATATAAGGTAGACAAAAACGTTTTATAAAGCAATATGCAAAAGACGAATGATTTCCAGGTCACGTAACATGCGCATTGTACCGGCATCGTGTAAACGGGGTCTTAGAGTGGGTATATAACGATGATGAATTTTTCAATATCGTACGCAATTGCGTTGCATTGCAAGTTACAGTACGAGAAAGATTGCCTCGTGTAACACCCCATGTTTACAACTAGTCTCGCAATAATAATAATAATAATACTTTTTGCAACGCTACGCGACAAGTTGCAACGTGCAACACCCCAACTGCAACTTGCAATATTTTTTCCAGCAAAAATTGCGTTGCAAGTTGCAAAGAAAATTACCTCGTGTAACATGGCTTTAAGTTTTGAGCGCTTTTCCAAAATATACTGACGTGGCAATGTGGCGTAGATTTATTTATTTTTTAAAAAGTAGAGTGCTGCGTAGGCGTGCAGTGTTTTAGATAGAGCAAAGTGAAAAGGTGGTAAGCTGCCAACCTCGTCCCCAGGGCCATTTGTAGGGGCTGGGCCAAGATGGCGGCCAAAAACAAAATGGCGGGAACAAATGGCCCTGGTGGAGGCTAGCTGAAAATGCGCAGTATATTGCGCATTTTGATAGCTAGAACTCAGTCCTTGACACAGTAATTATACCTAATTACAGCTAATTATTGCATGGTTTGAAATATAATTTCCCGTGCCGTGGGCAGGAACAACCGACAAGGTCAAAATACAATTTAAAAAAAAAAAATACAAAATCAAACCGTCTGATTTACGCCATAAGGTCTTGACCAATCAGAGGCTGAGATAGCCTAGCCTCCACCAGGGCCATTTGTTCCCGCCATCTTGGCCCAGTTCCCTTCAAATGGCCCTGGGTACGAGGTTGGTAAGCTGCCGATAATAGTTTTGATAACGAAATACTGACGTTTCGAGCGGAGCTCTTTCATCAGAGTAACTTACTTGTAATAGTCAGTTCGGCAGAATACGAGTCCATTTTTTATAAAGCAAGTTAACTCAGTGTCCAGTTTGGTGTGACAGTCAACGCATTTTAAACATTGAATGTGCCATTGTTCTTGTGAAACCATTAAAAAGAATTGATCGGAAATCACTTCTCCACATCCACGACAACTAGCTGTAGTTTGTCTACAACTCGTTGCTTGCTGAATAGACATAACCTGTAAAGAGGAAATAATGTTTGTGTTTTTGTGTGGCATACTGAAATGCGCTACTGCGCCGCCCGTTTAAGTCTATTGCACTGCACTGCACTGCACTGCAGTGTACAGTACAGTACAGTACAGTACAGCACAGCACAGCACTGCACTGCACAGCATAGCCTGGTACCCTGGCCCAATCAAAGAATATGGGCCAGGTAACCACTAAAGACTTCTGCTTTCCTATTGGTTGAAATTTCGCGCGTTTTTAGTGGCTATGAGTAAAACTGCAATCGTCATAAGTGGATTTAGCCCTGATGACGCGAGAATGAGGTTAGTGGTTACCTGGCCCTTATTTCTTTTGAAATTGGGCCAGGGAACCAGGCTAAGCACAGCACAGCACAGCACAGCACAGCACAGCACAGCACAGCACAGTACAGTACAGTACTGCACTGCACTGCACTGCACTGTACTGTACTGTACTGTACTGTACCGTACGAATACTATACTGTATACTGTACTGTAGCTGGTATGGTATGGTATATAGTATGGTATGGTTTGGTATTGTATAATGTATGCATGGTTTCGTATGGTATGGTGTGGTATCGTATCGTATTCGTATATATATATATTGTATTGCATGGTCATGCATGGTCATGCATGGTCATGTATTGTGTTGTGTTGTGTTGTGTTGTGTTGTGTTGTGTTGTGTTGTGTTGTGTTGTGTTGCATCACATTGTTTTATCGCTGGTAAACAATTAATAATTTCCAGATCCATATTTCTAGATGCACTTAACATTATATCATTTTCCCTTGAGTTGCGAATTTATGAACATGTCACAAAACACGATACTGAACACAAGAAATTTTTGACAATGAAAAACTTAGTATAATTACAACTGCCATTTCCGGAACACCATTTATCAAATCTTTTCATACACAACAACATGCAATTTGCTACGTTAATATAATAATATATATATATAATCATCGTTGAAACTATACTACTACTACTACTAATAATAATAACATGTATTTATACCGCGCAAATTCAACTTTAAGGTTTTCAAATGCGCCTTACAATAATTTTTGACATGGCCAAGTCGAAGGCATATTAAATGCGCTCTGGCAGCCGCCATACGACACATCGGCCCGCGAATTACAGCTAAGACCTAGGTGTTGGTTTTGCGGAGGGGGGAAAACCGGAGAACCCGGTGAAAAACCCTCGGAGCACAGGAGAGACCAACTAAACTCTACTCACATGAGTCCCAAGTTCGAGAACGGGGCTGTTCCCAGACGGCCACCCATCCAAGTACTAACCCCGTCTAACCGGGCTTAACTATTGGTGAGAGGCAGCACACGCCATCCGTGCTCCCCACTAATATAACCGCTACATAACATAAGCTTTTTTAATTCATACCTATATATATACTATACATGCAGAATAAACCCAAACAAAAAGTTAATTACCATGATCCACTGATTTCACGGCAAATACGAACAATTTTTTTTTTCACTACAGCACAGACAGACTGTTATAAAGATTTTACTGTATTATATGTACTTGATCAACATTTCAATGATATTTATATCAAGTATACAATTTTCTTCGTACCTGAAACCATTCTGGAGATATCAGAACGTCTTTGATAGATTACTGACAGAGTTTCAAACAATTTGAAAAAGGGAGATAGTGGCGCGTTTAGCAATTGCGTCAGAGGGGGAACGGTATCAGAGTTTTATCATATAAAAAACGTGATACGTTTATAAGATTTAAAATAAGCATAATTCGCTGACGTCTCGGTGACAGATAAGTACAGCCAAGTCAGTATCATGGAACCATGTTTGTGTTTTTATTTTATCGCACGCAACCATTCGCTATATTGCTTTCGTACTCTTGTATTTTGTATACAATTACATGCATGCCTATCTATCTATCTACCTACCGTACCTTTGTCAGTTGTTCTAAGGCGTCTTTATCGCTAATCTGTACGACTCCCAACTGCTTCAGTTCACTTCATAGAGCCCTGTGTCCGTCTGCTTGTTGCGTTGGGGCCAACGTGCATGGGCATTTATTTTGCGGTATGGCAGATGGACTTTTGTGAATGAATCTTTCACTTTAGTTTACACAAATCACAGAGACTATTAATCTGATATCATTGGAGGACCATAATCTTTCCCGCCAAGCTATATCCCACAACTATAGACAGGTGTGGAGCTAGGATAAACCAGAAGCAAAAAAAAAATCCTGACCGTGATCAACTTTCCGAAAAACGGTCGTTTTGCGTCACCGCTATACCATTTCCCCAAGCGCTAGCTTTGTATAAAGAAAATCTAAAAACGAGTTTAAGGTAAAAATTTCACGGCTTATGTCAACGGAGAAAGGGTCTGTTAAAAACGTCATATCTTGACTTGTCAATTGCGAAAAATGACAGGCAATGAATATTTTAATAAAGAACAAAAAAGCTGACGGATTTTCTTCAGAAGATAATAAAACAGCTCAGATAGTTGTTGTTTTTGATTATTTAAAAAAAGCTTCTTTTAGCACAAGTTTTCCTTTTTCTTAGTTAAAGATTTTTAACAAATCTTTAATATAAGAAAAAGCAACTATTTTTTAAGACCGGTTTTCGTTTGTTAATGTCTTTCGTATTATAGGTGGTAGATATAGAGGACTAATTTAATTTAGATAAAGATACACATCGTAATCAATGAACATTAATAAATAATCATTTTCCTGCCCTCACATAGATATATTTAGCTCGCATACTGTTTACGGTCGACAATGTGACAGATAGTCGGCGATATAGAAAACGCAAAAGTCGTTTAATTAGGTTTATAAGTTTTAATCCTCCCTCACGTTTCCAACACTTGTCTTTGTTCGCAGTGTCAAACTTGTATTTTCCAAGAAGAGTGGGTCCTTGATAGCTCTCATTTTAGCTAAAGTGTTAACATATTAGGGGTGTGCCCTGGTTGTTGGGGAAATTATCGCCAAATAATGGATGTTTCTCTGTTTAGAGTTATCTCTTAATGAAAGTAAAGATCCCGTAGTGATCACAGGGGAGGTGCACCGTTCGCTCCCGTTGTGTGCGGCTTTTGAAAATTTTTAAAGCTATTTGTTTTATGTATTAAATGCTTTCTGCGGTTATCCTCGCCAATTGAATTATTTAGTGGTCAATATGAAAGGAAAACAAACGGATTTACTTGTCCTATTTTTGAAATATTTTCTTCTCCTTGTCCTTCAAAAATTTGCAGGTGTGTTTACATTTGCTGTCTGTATCCAAGACTCTGTAATATAATGATATTAGTACGAAGGTTTTGGAACTTAGTCACTACTGTTAATTTCGTTTATTGCTTGCTGCAAGAACATCGAACTTATTAAAAGTATTTTGTAACGTGGTTTGGATAATCGTTATCCTGATTGCGTTCATAAATTTTTGTTCTTTCCTTCCTTCATTTAGCCTCCTTCGCAGACGTTCTTTGTGTCCCTCGTTCCTCCCTCGGGGACACAAATAATTAATGTCTGCGAAGGAAGCTATCGGCTTCATCCTGTCCTTTCTTTTTTGTATCACCGCTATTTTTTTTTCCTTGGCTTTCTCTCTTTATTGCTTGCTTAATATATTTTGTTTGTTGTTCCTTTGTTTGGTCCTTTCCTTCCTTCCTTCCTTCCTTCCTTTCTTCCTTCCTTCCTTCCTTCCTTCCTATCCCTCCATATCCCTCCATGTCCATCCCTACCCCACCTTACCCTAACTATCCCTCCTAACCCCTCCGTATCTCTCCCTATCCCTCCTTATTCCTCCATATCCCTCCCTATCCCTCTTTCCTTACTTCCTTAATCTTGCTTTTCTTCCTTCTTTTATATTTTTTTTCTTTCTTGTTTTCTATCTTTTTTTCTCTTTCCCCCTTTCTTTTTTCCTTCTTTCCATCTTTTTTCGTATTTATGTTGAAATGCAGATTCTATGTGTATATAAACAGTACCGCCATTTGCAGTTGAGCTTGCAGTTAATTAAGACGTTATTTCATCGTAACAATACAGTTTTTGGTCGAGTTTTTTGTCGTTTTTTGTCGAGTTTTTTGTTGAGTTTTTTGTCGAGTTGTTTGTCGAGATTTTGGTCGAGTTTTTGGTCGAGTTTTTTGTCGATTTTTTTGTCGAGTTTTTGGTCGCGTTTTTGGTCGAGTTTTTGTATCTGCGCAATGACTCGAATATTAATTTCTGTTTTCTAAAAAGGGGTATAAAAATTACAGAGATTACTTCAAAATATTTTACACTGTTGTCAATGAAGCCACGCACGGATTACCTACGTATGGGCTAATATTAATAATTCTTGATTTCCCGCTCTTTAAGCAGCAAGCACTTAAATTGCGCATAACGTTTCGTAACAGTACGTGTTCTTGTGCTCCCTGAATGACAATTTTCTTATTACAGCTTTTATTTAACATATCAAAAAATCAACAAACCATAATATTGTTACTTTACATGTTTTATCTATAATACTATGCTTATGCATTTAACGTGTAATACCATGTAACTACAACTTAAAGTGTTTATGAAACGAAAATTAAATTTGTCTTATTTGCAAGTACTTTTGAAATGACAAAGTAACATCTTTTGCCGTTTTTTTTGTTTCCTTACTTCGTTGTTGAGATATTTCAGTTTGTTTTATATGTGAAACTAACCAGTGACATCACAACGCGCATAATGACTTACTGGGAAAGGTTATCATATCTTTGCTATTATTAAACGGAATCAGTTGAAAATGTATACTTTTGTTGTTGTAAGGGAAAAACACACACACAATTGCTTCGAAGTGATTCCGTCTGATAATAGCAAAGATGTATAACCTTTCCCGGTAAGTCATTATGCACGTTGTGATGTCACTGGTTAGTTTCGCTTATAAAACAAACTGTGATATCTTAAAAGCAAAGTAAGGAAACAACAAACAGCAAAAGATGTTACTTTGTCATTTTAAAAGTACTTTCAAATAAGACAAACTTAATTTTCGTTTCATAAGCACTTTAAAGGTTTCCATATAGCCGTAAGAGCCGGCGGCATGGCTGCGGCAAGGGGCGATGGTCCAATCAAGACAGTGTTGAATTAGCCAGCAATAAAAAGGTCTATGCGATTGGACCATTGCCTCTTGCCGCAGCCATGCCGCCGGCTCTAATACGGCTATATGGAAACCAGGCTTTAACTTATATCACTATAATCACAACTAATATTAATATTAAATGACTTCAATAAAGCGGTAGACCTTAACGGCTTAACCTGAGTTAAATTTATGGTAACGGTACACAAATTGAACCTACCAGTTGAAGATTCATAAGAGTTTGAACAAATATAAATGCCTATTTAACTTAAAACGTCAACGCAGAATTGTCAACATTTAGATATGGCTTAAGGTCATGGCTGCAAGCAACTGAAAATAACATAACAGTCTCTAAGAAATTCGAACTGTTAAATTGTGTTAAGTTCATTTATGCAAATTACATGATATCATTTTGCCACTTTTCTTTTGCCAGCACGTTGGTAAACTCTCCACGAAATTCTGTGTATGTATCATACGTTGATGGTAGCTCGAGAACGCATCCGCATATGTGAGCAATTGGCCGACGTGCCAGCCCTTCGAGTACTGTAAATTCAACGTTGATTGCTTTAACACAGATGACATCTGCCCCGATGACAAACATAAGAAATGACTTACGCTGTGCTAGCTCCATGCCTCTAACAAAGCGCTTTAGATATCGCAAAGTGGTTTGCTCCGAGCTGCTCATGGGTTTACCATCGCTTGCATGTATCATATCAATGACTTTCTTGTTTGTTGGCTCTATGTCATCGAGCATGCTGTACAACCCCTGCACCGACGATATTTTACTTTCGTGCAAGCCTCTTTGCAAAATATCCTTCCAGGAATCTGTGATGTATTGAGGTTTTTGAAGAATTTCTTTGTGGGCTAACTCTAAGATTACGCTCGTTGCATTTTCTTTGGTGGGTATCTTGCGGCATCCAAAGCGGTCCAATAAATCAATAAACTCTTCACTGATGTCGCCTTCGTGGAGTGCTTGATGCAGAGTTTCTTCTTCGTCTTTTGCAATGTATCGATAAAACGACAGAAGTAGGTTCTCTTCACCAACTTGATTTTCACCGAAAATCACGCCTGCGAGAAACGCTTTGCTCAGCATCACGGGGAAATATTCCAAATCCACAAAACCCTTGACGATAATGCGTGCAATTGCTGTCCACTCACTCAGTTGGAAATCGTGACGAAGAGCTGGAACTCTTTCAGGTTCGCCGAGAGTACACGTGTTGTAAAATTCTTGCCAGAAGCATGATATAGCATCGCGGTAAATCCCTTTTGCATCTAGGCGCATCTCATCATTGCCTCTTGCATCGACCATAACCACTTTAATATGACATACCATGATGTCTTCCTTGGAAAATTCCTGCACCAGGTCGTACATTACTGTAGTTCTCCTAATCCTCAATGTCCTGGAAGTGAAAAAACCCAACCCCGAGTAATAAGTTAATTGTTCTTCAGAGATTCTTTTAGAATAAGGCAAATACATTTAATACTTAATAGGATATAAAAGCTAAGTAACGTCGAGTTTTCAGTAGTTATACTACAGTTAAAATGGCAGCACTGAGCTCGAGGAAAATTACTGAACAAAACACAAACTAATATATACCTTTGTTTCTAAACGGTACTATACCTCTGTGTTGCAGAAATTGACTCCCTGTTTAGAGAAATGCCTGTTGGAGCCTCGTCTTCATCACCGGCGGTGAGGTGAAAGTCCAAGCTAAAGCAATACAGATCAAGAAAACACAGTCAACTTTCTTCATGTTTATCAGTTGATATTTTGATTCATTTCTATTTATGAACCAAAGATCAATATCATTTATGCTAGAAAATTAGTACTCTGTGTTCTGGATTTTCTCACAGGTATTCTTATAAACTAAGATGTCCAGATTTAATACGGTTAAATCCAAACATCTTATATGTGGACAGCTGGTTCCTATCGGCACGAAATTTAGCGCCCAACTTATTTTGGAAGTGGACAAAATATTCAAAGTATATAACTATGTTTTTTTTTTGACAAAAACTCTGCATTTTAGTCATCTTTAACACTAAGCTATCACGAGTGTCACCGCTGTCACGATATTTAAACCAAAGGGTCTCATACAGAAAGTACATATATATGCATTTTTAATAAATTAAATTATAAAAATGTTATTGTATTTATTCGCCTTTCTTAAAATTAGAAAAATTCAAGTGTACTTTTTTGAAGATAAGCTTTATCTTTTAAAAATTCTAATTTTTAGCATGTGAGATTACCTTAATAAATTTTGGTCATTTTATGGTATTTTTTGTTATTTCTAACCTAACTTAGTAATGGATACTAACTTAGATGAAAAATGATGCGCGCGCAACACCCTGAAACTCACCAAAGCCGAGTGTTTTATGCCTGATAAAATCACATGTACAGGGAGCCCATCTTGGCAGCGCATGGGCACCTGTGGCGGACTCGAAAGACACGCGGGGGACTGTGGCAGGGGATTTTAAATAACGAAAAACGGTTACCGGAAGCGGGAAAAAAGGCGGAAAAAAGGAAAAAACGGGGGGAAAGGGGGGAGGGAGAGGAAAAAATACATTGATTGAAATACATCAGAGAAATATTAATAAAATAAAACTAGGCTTACAGTTACTGTAATTTCTCTATAAAGTCCCCCCCCTCAGATCTTTTAAGCCCCCCTTCTAATAAGCCCCCCTTTCTGAAAGCAGAAAATAATTAAGCTCCTCTCTCTAGCTAATATTAAATTATGGACCTTTTCACCAATAGTGGTACTATCTTGAATTTACAATTGTGGTCTATCCATGGTAACAAGCTTAATTAAAATGGTCATTGCTTAGTGTTGAGGCACAATGAGGTAATTTTTTGTTTATAAATACTTTTGTGGCAACAATGTCTAAATATAATCATTGTCATATTGGTAAAAGCAACAATTATCGAACATATAAGGATAGATTCATGTCAAATGAATAAGCACTTACATCATTACAAGCATTATTAATTTTACTAATATTACAACGTCTAATTTAGACATTTGCCAGGAAAGTATTTATAAAGATAAATTTACCGCATTGTGTCTCCGCACAAAGCAATCATCCACTCTTTTAGTTGAGCTTGTTGCCCTGGATAGACCACAATGCATTGCAAATTCAAGACAGTGCCACTATTGGTGAAAAGGTCCATTAAGCCCCCCCCCCCCCCTCTCCCCAAATCAGCTGATGAATAAAAGAGAATCAAACATTTTTTGCTATATTCTTATTGCAAAAATTGTTCACTTTTTTACAGTTGATTAGCCTGCAAATACAGCCACCTCACATCGGGCACCCCAGTGCAAACGTGGCCCCCAAACGAGACACCAATATTATACAGCCACCTCACATCGGGCACCCTGGCTGCCAACAAACATGGCCCCCCGAGAGATGTCTTAGGGGGTCGTGTTTATTATTATTATTATTATTATCATTATCAATTTTTATCATCACCATCATCATTGTTATTACTAATATTATTATTATTATCATCACCATCATCATTGTTATTACTAATATTATTATTATTATTGTTGTAATTGTTATTATCATTACTATTGTCATCATCATTAGCCATCATTACTATCATTGTGATTACAATCATGACTATTGTGATTATCATATTATTATTATTAGTAGTAGTATTACCAATTATTATTTATATCATGTTTTATATTAATTTTAAGTTTATAACATTAATACAATAATTGAGAGGTACAGGCATACAGTACATACATATACACACATACTGTACATATCGTTCCACTATTTGTCATTTAACACCCCTAGAGTTAGTAAGGTCAACTTTTATTATTTTATTTGGTTTTAAGATCGAACATTTTGCTCATCAAGGAAATTAAGTACTCTAGAAGTAAAAGAGGTTACACAGTACATACATCTGGACCATAAATTAGCCCAATTATTAAATTCGTTTTAGAAGTCTATACACAAATGCATAAGCTTACATATATATGAGAAACCAAAAAAACAATGATAATTTATTTTGGCAACACTTATTCTGATAGCTATTTAATATTACTAAACTCGTGCATGACTGTATGTTGTTTTCTAAAATTATCACCTTCAGAATCATGTAATAAATATATTACAGATTACTTAGCATTCTGCAGACGTCCTTTAATACAATCACAACAAAACTATAAATGCACACTATACATCCTCACCTTTTCTGTAGATTTTTCTGACATTTTTCAAATGAAAAGTGAGAACTCTGCTAAAAACTCGACGAGAGACTCGACCAAAAAACTCGACAGAAAACTCGACAAAAACTCGACAGAAAACTCACCAAAAACTCGACAAAAAACTCGACCAAATTAAAAACTCGACAAAAAACTCGACAGAAAACTCGACAAAAAACTCGACAAAAAACTCGACAAAAAACTCGACCAAAATCTCGACAAAAAACTCGACCAAAATCTCGACAAAAAACTCGACCAAAATCTCGACAAAAAACTCGACCAAAATCTCGACCAAAAACTCGACCGGAAACTCGACCGGAAACTCGACCGGAAACTCGACCGGAAACTCGACCAATAAAAACTGTATTGTTCCTTCCTTCTCTCCTTCCTTCCTTCTTTTCTTCCTTCCTTCCCTCTGTATTCCACCATGTCCCTTCATACCCCTCCTTATCCCCCTTATCTATCCTTATCCCTCCCTACTCTTCCCTATCCCTCCTTATTTCTCCATACCCTCCCTATCCCTCCCTACCCCTCGTTATTCCTCGTTATTCCTTCCTATCTCTCCTTATTCCTTCTCCTTTCTTGTTTTCTATCCTTTTTCTCTTTTTTCTCCCCCTTTCTTTTTTCCTTCTTTCCTTTTTTCTTATTTCTAACTTCGGTGATTCGGTCAGCGGACAAGATTTGAACACAACCAACCGTCTAGCGCATTCGCAGAAGTTAGTTATTATTTGCATATTTTTAATTTTTTAATTTTACAAATCAAAAACGACGTAATTGTTCTTCACGAAGGCGACTCTGCCTCGGACTCTGCTTATTTCATTTTATGGTGGTTACGCCTATTATACGTCTCCTTTGCTTTCAAGAGAAGCATTAATGGCCTTTTCAGCGAGATGATGACTTTGAAAATGACATTAAAATGGAGCAAAGTTGACATGTTTTAAATATTTCTGACTGGAGCTGTGAAGCCTGTGGATTATCCCAGAGGTTTAAATTCACGATTGTACAAGTGTCGATTGGCTTGTATTTTGTCAATGAACAATGGCACATCCCGCCTCAGGAAAGAAAACTACAGAACGTATTAATTTTGGCAAAGCTGTTGAAGGTATTCCCAATGGCACTTATGCTAGCAGAGTTTTACACGAAATCACTCGAAGGTTCGTGGTATTGCTTTATCAGCTCTTTAAAAAAATGATCATTTTCAAAATATTGTATTGTATTATAATTACACATATACATATACATGTATATAAATTATAATGATTAACTATTTAACTTGCTAGATAATATCTCATAACAGTCCTACATTTCATTGTTCTAACATATATAGTACTTAGTTGTGCATACAGTGTGTGATAAATGGTAATCACATTGTTTTGAATGGAGAAAAGTGTAATAACCACTTATCACACCTTTTATCGCATACTAATGAGTATTTTTCTTTTTCTTTTTTGGTAAATTAAATATAAAAAAAATATTTTATTGTAGAAGAGTCATGAGATAAGATGGTTAACCAATATTCACTCAAGTGATAAAAATTAAAGGTTGTTATATGTCTGGTCGTGGATAACTACTAGGTTTGGCTATTTGTCCAGCTAAACCTAACCTAACCACCACTCAAAATAACGCTGGGAAGTTGGGGGGTCAGATACACAATTTGGGGGGTCAACAATTTTTCCTGGCTCTTAATTTGTACATTATACACAATTTGGGGGCAGTCGAACCGTATGATGGCCTTAAATAACTAGTTAGCAGTTACGACTAGACACTGACGGGCTTCTGTATTCAACAATTAATCAAGGGAAGCCATTAAGTGGCCTTTTAGTGAGTTTAGCGACAAAGCGGCACCGCACAAGTTCAGCAAACTTTACGCAAGCATTAATAAATTGGCTTAAAACCAACCTTGAGTCCTAAATGCATTTGAAGATTTCAGCTGGAATGGTTATGTTACCCCCTGTGTTTGAACTATAAAAGAGTGCAGGAAAGTGATGACATAAACCTTATTTCGTTAAAACTTGAGTGGTCAAGTTGACTGCCTGTAAGTGATTTTGGGGGGTCAAATCGTGAAACTGGGGGTCACTGACCCCTGACCCCCTGTTATTTCGAGCACTGCTAACCCCCCCCCCACTCCCCCCCCCCCCACCCCCAACCCTAATCTTAACCCTAAAAGAAACCCCTGAGAATAAAAAAATCCACAAAAATCTCAAAAAATCGATAAAATCTAAAAAAACCCCACAAAATCTCAAAAAGTCCCACAAAATTTAAAAAAACATGCCAAAATATCAATGTGTGGTTTGTGTTACAGACGCCAAGCGCTAGAAGATGTGCTCAAGTATCCTGATACTTCATCTAGTACAGTTATGAATGCACTTCATGAGTATCTTGTTATGCCTATAAGAAATGTATTAAGTGAGGTGAGATTATTATTAGTATTATAAATTTATACATTAGGATAACAGGATCAATGAAAACCTACAGGTTTTTAACTTCAGTTTGGTCAAAATGAAACTATGAAATTGAAAGTACTATAATGTGTATTGGGTGGTCCCTAGAATTTTGTGTGTCATATATAAATAAGTAAAGCTATATTTATTGCCAAGACCCAAATTACGAAGGTTGTAGTAACTAATCCACTTAGTTCATCCATGGTTACGTATATATCATATTTGTTTTTTTATAAAAATTGGTATTTTTGAAGCCGAAACAGGGAAAGTAAGGAGCTTATCCATGTTGTGCTGACAATGGGATCTGGTTCTAGATCTTTCTGTTTAGTTTGTAATGTAGCTGTTTTATTTCAATTATGTTGCTATTTCTTAAAAATGTTTTACAATTTTATAGGCAAGAAGACCCTTTAAGCTGAAGTAAGCAGCCAAATTAAATTAATCATGAATTTCATCCATTGTAATATGACGCCTTTAGACAACCAAATAATATCAGTGTTGTAATTCTGTTTTAAAAATGATATATTCTGTGGTTATAACTTATTATCATGTTGTACATTAAAGTGCCTATATCATGGTTGGGGATTTTACATATTTAGGATATTTGGAACCTTCTGAGAAGATTTGTAATATATCTTCTTTTCCTAAAATTTCATCTTCATGGATTTTTTTGCCATTGTTGATGGAAGTGACGTCAAAAGAGCAATCTGTAAAGTGGTTTTCATATAGACAAATTCCTCTTTCGACGTCACTTCCATCAACTTTAATGGCAAAAAAGTCCATGTAGATGAAAGTTTTGCCTGAGAAGATATAATATTACAAATCTTCTCAGAATGTTCCAATTAGTATAAATATGTAAATTCCCTGAGGATGACATAGGCACTTTAAGTTATTTTATCCACCATGATTTTAGATTTAAATGGTCCAGTTTTATCAATGTTGATGAAGAACCAGTTTCATCTAAGGACTCTGATGTTGATCAAATTGCTTTTATTGTTGCTGTAGCATTATGGCAAATGGATCATGCTCATATGGTAATTACATATTACAGTGGACTGGAATACTATATGACATGTACTGTATAATGTTGTACAGACATTGAATGTGATACAACATAATAATGCAATGTGGTGTTGAGGGTTTGAAATATATAAAGAAGATATTTTATATCTATTAGGTGTTTCCTCTTTATCCAAATTCAGAGGAGCTGAATGAAGATAAAATGAAGGTCAGATTTGAATTAGGGTCTTTCCTTTTTTTTAAGAGAGTTATTCTACCATTATTTGAAAGAGCCCCAAACAGAAACTGTTCTAGCAAAGCCAGTTAATTTCTTGATAGCAGGCTTTATATTTCCATATTTAGGATGCATTAACATCATTTAAGATGGCTGCTGGCTTATGTGAATGTGTTCAGCAGCATCCCAAGTCAGATTTTCTGGATTTAACAGGTGAACAATATTACTGTATTTTTTAACTTTCACCATATGATAATTGTCAGTTGTTTGCTGTACAAGCTGTGTTAGTTGGTAATACTCAGAAAAACTCTGAGCTCTAAGCGGGACTTGAACCTGCAACCTTCTGAATGCTAGCCAGACACTCTAACCATTGGGCCACTAGAACTCAGATAGCTAAATAACCTTGCTCTGCTATCTGAGTTATAGTGGTCCAATGGTTAGAGCGTCTGGCTAGCATTCAGAAGGCTGCGGGTTCGAGTCCCGCTTAGAGCTCAGAGTTTTTCTGAGTATTACCAACTAACACAGCTTGTACAGCAAACAACTGACAATTATTACTAACATCAAGCTGCAATTTCTGAAACTAACTAATTTTACCATATGCTTGTGATATAATTACAGTGCAGTGTATATTAGATATATAAGGGTCAGTTACGGTATGTATTGCATGCTACTAGAATTTGTGTATAAATAATAAATACTGTAAATAACAGTATGATTGACAGACATTTTTTTTGTGTGTGTTTTTTTTAGTTCCTGTCAACCAAGCATTGGAGATTCAGTGTTTAGCTGAAGGACAGGTAATTGCTTTATGAAAATATTTTTGCTTATTAAAGGGAGAACCCTCAGAAATTCTGGGTAGCAACAGGTTAACCTATTCCTACTAAAATTAATAAGTTAGTAATTATTTCTTTACTCAATAGATGTTGACAATCAACCGAGCAGTGAATAAAGGCAACAAGCCAACATTGATTAGTCAGCTGGCACACGATGTTGCCAAAAAATGTATGACTGCATCAACTATCTTACAGGTAACACTTGTTCCTGTTTCATCATTATCATCACCACCACCATCATGACCATCATCATCATTTTTATCATCATTTTCATCATCATCATCATCATCATCATCATCATCATCATCATCATCAATGAGGTTATTTATAACCAAGGTTAACAACAAAGGAACGCGCAGGGCATGGTGCGATAGCAAGCCTATTAAAGAGACGAGAACTCTCAGGTGTCATACAGTATGCTCTGGAGAGCCAGCTTGATAGAGCTATTATTCTGCATAGTCGATAGCTAAAGAAGACAGCGAGAGAGGAAAATTTGTGCCCTCCATCCCACCCATTAATCTACGACTACAGTAATTAAACTTCCACCGAAATAATCGGTGTGATAGGTGCAGACACGGGGCATGGTGGACAGGTCAAGGCTGGGGACCATTACATGGCCCTAGACCTGTATCCAAGTAACCGAACAACGGCTGGAAACTATTAAACATGCATGTCTGCACCTAACCATCCATACGGGTAAGTAGAGTGACGTAGGTGTTAATCATCATCATCATCTGATTGTCATCATCATTGTAAATGTTGGACTTCTCTTTGCAGAAATGTGGAAAGTTGGTGGAAAAGTGGAGATTGTTTCTTTTGTTTAAAAGTACGGAGAACTTGTAAATTTATGTACAAATTGAGAGATATCTTTTAAAGGCAGCTCTCTAGATATTTTTCTTGTAGTTTTCTGACATCTATTTTGGGGTGCAGCAAGCAAATATTGTCACTATTTTTCTAAAGTAAATTTAGAATGTGTTTGGATATAGGTTAGATGTGGGTATGACATAGATGTGGGTATGACATGTTTCATCTGCCTTTAACTGCATCTGATAGTGCGTCTCAATTGTGTTTTAGCAGCGTCTTTACTACGTCTAAACTGCGTTCCAACTGCATGTAAGCCGCGTTTCAATTGCGTCTGAACTGCGGTTCAACTTCGTCTGAGATGCGTCTGGACTGCGTTTTAACTTCGTTTCAACTGCGGTTCAACTTCGTCTGAGATGCGTCTGGACTGCGTTTTAACTTCGTTTCAACTGCGGTTCAACTTCGTCTGAGATGCGTCTGGACTGCGTTTGAACTTCGTTTCAACTGCGTCTGAACTGCGGTTCAACTTCGTCTGAGATGCGTCTGGACTGCGTTTGAACTTCGTTTCAATTGCGTCTGAACTGCGGTTCAACTTCGTCTGAGATGCGTCTGGACTGCGTTTGAACTTCGTTTGAACTGCGGTTCAACTTCGTCTGAGATGCGTCTGGACTGCGTTTGAACTTCGTTTCAACTGCGTTTGAACTGCGTTTGAACTGCGGTTCAACTGCGTCTGAGATACGTCTTAACTGCGTTCCAACTACGTGCAGCAGCATCTCAATGGCACACAGACTGCGTAGATCAAAATAAACGGTAATGTCAAAGTTCAAAAGCCAAATCCACGGTTTGAATGCATTTGGAACATGGGTGGATGTATTTCACAGTACTCAAAACATGGTTTTGATTTGTCTTAACCACTTCCAAGCATGTCAGAGC